>NIPM01000172.1:0-28505 GCA_002738285.1 Holacanthella duospinosa | reverse complement strand
TATTTCCTATCACGATTGGACGAATGCCTCCAGTCTTTTTCATGAGTGCAGTTAAGCATCAATGTTAACAGTTTCTTTATTGATTCTAATAAATGTTTTGAGTTGGCTGCTGTTTGACTAATTAAATCCTTGAGAATTTGTGGACGAAGGCTATCTAAACCTGCAGCTGAACCGGGTTTGAAGGAGGAAATAGCTTTCAAAATATCAGGTTCTTCGAGAATCAAAAGAGGGTTTAGAAAGTCAGAATCGTCAGGAAAATTAGTGGGAGTTGGATGAGGTGGATGCTTGCTTCTTAAAGCTGATAGAGTTTCTGGACAGTCTAGAGCGATAGTGTCATCGGATGTGATTAGACAAATGGCTCCAGATATGTCTCCATCGCCAAGTTTGGCTTTAACTTTTCTCCAAATTTTTGATGTAGAATATTCTATATCCGTCATTTTTTGAGGCACTGCTTCAATTTTAATTGAATTCCAATTTTCGATGTTAGATTTGACCCAAGAATTGAGATTGGTTACTTATATCTCGTGGTGTGGAACTTGTAGAGTGACAAATGGAAAAATGAGAAGCTCTGCCCAGGAATCCTCAGTGTTATTGTAAGTTACTTCGTCTATACATTTAGTGAGGGCAGTTCGAAGGGCAAATCGGGCACCTCTTGGAACCCTGCGGAGAGTTGGGATACCTCTTCTTAATGTTGTCAATTTAGATCCGAGGTTAAGAGTATTTCGTACATCTTCATCTTTCCATTTGATGCCTGTGAAATGTGGTCCGTTCGAACCACTTGGCCCTCGCTTAGAAAGTACAAGGGGAAAGCATATTTTGATCCAATTGGCTAGGGTGACTTGAGTAATTGCTCTGAGATGATTTAAGGATTTTCTGTATACTTCAAATTCCCACAAAGTCATTTTCGATATTGATTTTTCAGGGTCATATTCTAGGGTTGAAGAGATCCAAATGAATCCAAGTTCACGTGGGTTGTTTTTACTGATTGAGGTTGCCTGAGCACATAAAGAGGAAGATTCGGGAGGAATTGAGAAAGGTATATCTTCTAGGTCAACTTGGTTCTGCAGATTTTGGACAGCAGTATTTTGGTTTGAAGTATTATCCAAGTTATGTATATCTTCAAATCCAATTTTATTTACTTCAGCCAGTTTGGCGGCTTTCCATTGATTACGAGAGAGGGTTCTTTTGGAGGATTTGGAGGGGATAGGATGATTAGAAGGATTAGTATAACCTAAGGATGAGGAAGCCATTTTCAGCCAATTTTTGGAAACAATTTTTGTAAAGGTGAAAAGTATTCTCCAAAGTTTAGTCGAAAATAATTTTTCGGATTTGTCCAAATAATAAGTAGCCAAAATGAATGAACGGTTTCGGAAGCCTGAAATCCTAGATAAAAATTAATGTTGTGATAGTATCTCAAAGACTTTTTCAAAAGGGAAAAGGTGTAGAGGACCCAACATATACTAAGTTATTAAATGACTTAGCTTTGAGAGTATTGTTGGTTGATGTCAAAAGCTTCTGAAACAGGATGGTCAACTGGGATAAGGCTTCTAGTTGTAATCTTCTGAGTAAAACAATTGTTTCAAATCCCTGCAATCCTAGATAGATATAAAAGTGGTGATAGTATCTCAATTTTTCAGCAGGAAAGTTGTGGTGGACCCAACATATACTAAGTTAAATAATTGACTTAGCTTTGTAAGTAATGTTGGATGTTGCCAAGGAGATTATGGAAGTTGAAGGTTGTTGATGAGTACCCAACAATATTTTGAATGCTTAAATTTTTAGGAAATTTTTTTTTTACTTCTGATGGACAACTTTGACAAGGTTTGTAGTAAAGATGATGACCGTAAAGGAACAGCTTCGACAGGATTCGATGACAGGAATGCTCAGTCCAGTGATTCCCAATTAAACAAATGGTCCAGTAAGTAAGATGACACAAGAAATAATTCAAAATTGAAGGAGCAAAAAAAGAAGTTCAAAAACACGACTTTCCAAATACTAAATGTTATTAAATATTGGTATAACGTTCATAAAAAGTTGCAAAATGACGATTGGTTCAAATATAATTATAATTTTGTGGCATAACCGGGTTAAGCCGCAAATCCTCGTTGCAGAGCAACACCGAATATTTTGGTGTGTTCGTATTTTCACAAACGACCGAACGAGGTTTTGGAATATTTGGTCCAATATTAGATAAATTGGACAAAGTATTTCATCCGGTTGCTCATCTAACGTCATTTCAATTTTTCACTAATATTTAATTTCATTTGGATAAGTAGATAGAATCTTTATCCATATTATAAAAAGTAACATGTTTTATTTTGCACATAATACAAATTCTAAGTTTCAAGTAAAATTCAAACATGTTATTGTTGTCAGGGAAACTTTACTAAGANTTAAACATGTTATTGTTGTCAGTGAAACTTTACTAAGGATTTATTTAAGTTGTTTGATAACAATTTTTTGTTTTATTTTTTATTTTTACCTCCATTGAAAAATTCTATTTTTTCAATTGCGCGTAGAGGATATCGGATGAAATATTTTTCATGCCGTAAAGTTATCCGAAAAATGCGCTTTTCGAATTTCTACCTTGATAATGAAAGCGGAATAAGCTTTCGAAACGTCGGTTCGAGAGAGGAGACGCGTTCGGCGACAGTGCAGAGTGTGACAACGGGAGCGTCACGAGACAGTGGTGGATGCATGCGAGTTAACGGCGCGAAGCTTCCACTACAGGATTGCCAGAATTCTGTCGTGAGAATAATCCGAGTTACCGTGAAGATGAGTTTGAAGTCAACATTACCGGATGGAAAAGGTTAAAAATTAATACTTTAACACTGTAAATTTTGAATTTGAAGAAATTTTTTCAGAAAAATTCGTAATCTGCAAATTAAAAAAAAAAAAATTTTTTTAAATGCCCTTTCAGACATCATATTTTTGANTAAATGCCCTTTGAGACATCATATTTTTGATTTTTGACAATTAGAAAATAAAAATTAAAAAAATCGGATTTAAATCCAAAAAATCAGATTTTTTGGATTTTTATATAAATATCCAATTTTTTCGAACTCTGATCCAAACCCATTACTCTTATAAAAAATTTGACTTTGTGGAACTAGCAAATTTAACTTATTTGGGATATCAAGGCAAACCATCATTGAATATATTTCATCTGAATCCGTAAGTTCTCAAACTTTTATTTTATTAAGATAATGTGATTGTGTGTACTGTCAAAGTCAAAGTATAAAAAAAATGATAAAATGAAATGAATTTTTTTCGTTTCAATATTTTCAAAAAAAATTGGTTTTGTGAAAAGTAGTAGTAATACATAACATAAAAACGGGCGTAAGCAAATGAGGGAAAGAACACTTACAAAAAAAATTGGTTGTATTTTGACAGTGTCAACTGTAACCAGTAACCACAGAAGTAAACTGGATCTCCAACTGTTTTCACCATTGTTNTTTAACACTGTAAATTTTGAATTTGAAGAAATTTTTTCAGAAAAATTCGTAATCTGCAAATTAAAAAAAAAAAAATTTTTTTAAATGCCCTTTCAGACATCATATTTTTGATTTTTGACAATTAGAAAATAAAAATTAAAAAATTCGGATTTAAATCCAAAAAATCGGATTTTTTGGATTTTTATATAAATATCCAATTTTTTCGAACTCTGATCCAAACCCATTACTCTTATAAAAAATTTGCCTTTGTGGAACTAGCAAATTTAAGTTATTTGGGATATCAAGGCAAACCATCATTGAATATATTTCATCTGAATCCGTAAGTTCTCAAACTTTTATTTTATTAAGATAATGTGGTTGTGTGTACTGTCAAAGTCAAAGTATAAAAAAAAATGATAAAATGAAATGAATTTTTTTCGTTTCAATATTTTCAAAAAAAAATTGGTTTTGTGAAAAGTAGTAGTAATACATAACATAAAAACGGGCGTAAGCAAATGAGGGAAAGAACACTTACAAAAAAAAATTGGTCGTATTTTGACAGTGTCAACTGTAACCAGTAACCACAGAAGTAAACTGGATCTCCAACTGTTTTCACCATTGTTCCCAAAGTAATCAATTTACTTGGAATTCATAATCTAAAAAATTAGGTTGTTTTTACAACTTCTTCTTCATTCATTGGTTAGTTTAAAAAAAAACGGTTTTTCGGAACATGAGTTGTTTAATTTTTGTTAGAATTTAGATAAGAGGTGCTTTGGGGGAAGTTTTATGTTTAAACGGAAGTCCTAAGACCGGAAGTTGGAACCCGTCTCACTTCCTTTTAAGCCTTATCGCCTACTAACTCAAAATTTAAACCGACCGGAAGTGCTTGAGTTTATCAAAGGCATACACAAAATTTGGCTCATTAGAGAAACCCCCAGTGAAAGCAAATATAATATATTTGAGGAAGAGAATTTAGTAGGATGACTTAAAAACTTAACTTAAAATTTCCTTTCGTTAAGTGAAACTGTAAAGAATGGAGTTAGTAAATAATATAAGAAAATTGAAGTTAAATTTTCTAAAAAAAAAAAAAAAAAAAAAAAAAAAGTCTCGTAAAGGGGGAGAAAGTTGAGTTATGAGATAAAAGAAAAAGTCCCATAATGACAACTTTCCTTTTTTCCATTTATTCGGAGATGAGGCATAAAACCGTCTACTGTCGTTTTATTTTTTTCGTTTTTTTTCTTCTTCTTCCTTTTTTTTTTCAGAGGGCGTGGGTGGATTTGCACTTTTTCTACCAAATAAACACATTTGAAAACCCCCCCAAAAAATGAGATCTAGATGCAAATCATGGTAAAATTTATGCTCAAGTCTTATTACTAAAAAAAATTTTTTTTTTTTTTTGTATCTATCTGTATGAATTTTGAAATGAAATGAAAACAGAGAGGAGTAGAAAACCCGGAAGCAAGTTTCCAGACATGATTAACAAGAGGATCCGGAGAAAAGTACGTTTTTGGATCCCTGCCGTCGGCAACACTTTCTCCTGCGTCAAAGTGCCAATAATAGGGCAGAAAAGATCCATATTCATAACACAACACTCTTTTTTTTAAAGAAAAAATTTTTTTTTTTTTTTTGGCAACGTGAGGTCATTCTTAGGAACATCGATAAGAGCTTAGAGAGCCTGATTGAGAAATATGGCCACTTCAAGCCCTTAACTATTTTTAGACACAGGGATCCGTGCCAAGACTTACAAATCAGTGGCAGAATCTTAGAGTAGAGAAAGTTCATTCAAATCCTTCCAATTTTTGTTGTTTTTTCAGCTAAAATGATAGTAATCAAATCAATTTAAAAAAAAAATTTTTTTTTTTTTTCTTTTTGATACGCAATTGGCGAAAATGAATGTTCAACAGAATTAAATTATTTATAATAAGGGACATTATTTTAGATTGTCAGTCTTCATGGACCCTGTTCGAAATTAAATTACGATATTAAAAAAAAAATTTTTTTTTAGTTAGGGCATGGGAAAATTTGGTAGTAATTAAAGTTACCTTAAAGCTTAAAACTTGGAAAGGACATCCAACTAACTGTGCTATATTATTGACCATGAGAAAACGTTTTACTTGTAATAATCATTCTTGAGCAGCTTTTGCAAAATTTTTGTGCAAAATTTAGGCAACCTTTATTATCTTGTAGTTGAAATTGTTGAAATTTTCAAAATAGAAAAAAAAATTTTTTTTTCTTTTTTTTTTTTGATTTTTAATTAAAAGAGCCTTTTATTGGTGCATAATGTTTACTTGAACGTTGAATCTAAAAATATTTTTGACCAACAAGTGACCAAGGGCTCACTTGTAGGTACTGTAGGTACCTTTCTCTCAAAGACATTGAACATTGGACATGACAGATCTAAGAATCTATTCTTGTTAACTTATGCTCTGGATTTAGCTCAAGGTTAGCTTTGTCCTTGTTTTTGTAAACATGAATAATATATTTAATGTTTTTTTTTTTCAAAAAAAAGGGATAAGGGTCTATTCTTGTTCCCTTGAGGTCTGGAGTATAAATACAGCGGAATTCCTCTCCAGTTCTCATCAAATCATAACTCCATCGAAAAACAGATTATTCAAAAAAAGCTTCAAAGCTTCAAACTCAGTCGAAATGAAATTTGTAAGTTGTTTAGAATAAAATTTTGTTTAGAATTATTGTAAAATAAAATTTAAAATTTAAATTATTTTTACCTTAATTTATTTTGAATTTGTTTATACTTATTATTTTTCAGTTGGTCGTATTGACATTGTGTATTGCCACAGTTGCTGGTTATGGATATGGTCATTCCGGAGGACAAGGACAAACTAGTCCACCAATGTCATCGAAACCATCATCATATGGTGGTTACCACCAAAGTGGTCAGGGTTCACCATCCAATAGTCCAATCATGGAAATCCTTCAAATGAACACACGTCTTCAAGATTCATCTTCATCCTCTACTCCACAAATTCTTCGTCTTCATCAAGAAATTCGTGAAAATCAATCAAACAATGTCAAGTAAGTTTGAATAATTAATCTTTTAATAAAATTAATTTAAAAATAAAACACACCGACATGATGCCATAATTCCTTACATATGCTCCTCCTCCTTTTCTCCTCCAATAATATAACTCTTTCATACCCATAATCTATCAATTCATATTTAAAATTGACAACTTTAAATTGATTTTTTGAAATACGATTATGATTAATTTTATTTATTCTTTTTTTTTTTGATTTTCAATCTTATAGTTTTGAGACAAGTAATGGTATTCGAAGCGAAGACAACACCCAAATTCTCCCTGGGACACCAAATCCATCTAATCCTAGTGAACTTTGGAATAGAATTTCAAAATCTGGTTTTTACTCCTATACTTCCCCTGAAGGTGTTCCAGTTGATATCCATTGGACTGCTGATGGTGTGAATGGATTCAGAGCCACCGGAGCAGCCATTCCAGTAGCCCCACCAGCATAAGAAACATATTTTTTATTATAGTAATCACCTAGATTTCATTATTTTTCTATCAGTAATAATTATTATACATTATTTCATTGGTTTTTTTTTATTTTTAAAACTTGGTCAAATAAACATAGAGTGAATAATATGAGTTCTGTGACCTACTTTAGCCATTTTCTTTTGTTTCAGACTCCATTTGTCTAACTTTTCGTCATAGTGTGTACAGAAGAGGACAATACCCCGGAAGACATAAGGGACACAGGTGAGTGAGTACCAATTTACATAAAAAGTGTTCATTTCTTCTTACTAATTTTTTATTTTATTTTCTTCTTTTATGTCTTCTGGGTGCTGGAGACATAAATTGACCTCAATTGAGCCAACAATTGAGACTCAAAGTGATACTTGAGACAGACAAATTCTTACTGCTGGACTGACAGGTCATCAGAATGAATAATACAATTTTGAACATAATTTTCTTCTTACTGGTCACCTTTCTTTCAAATTGTTGTGAAGCTGAGGATTTTAAAAATTTGAATTCAAAAAAAATTCAAACACAACGTTTCCATCACCGTTTACAAAAACGTAAGAAATTTTTTTTTTTTTTTTTTTTTTTTAAAAAAAAAAAAATTAACCAATGAGAACGCTTGAAATAAGATTGGTGATGGTAGGAGAAAATGAAATGGACCAAAGTATAATGAAAAGTACAACGGAAACTGTAGTTGAAATGAAAAGTACAACGGAAACCGTAGTTGACTACCCTCACATGGATGAACAAGAGCAGGAACAGTTTTTAGGAATACTCAAAAGTGAGGATTTTAAAAGGTTTCATAAAATTAGGACCAGAAACAAAGAAATTATAACAATTTTTTTTTTTTCAAAATTTTCTTAATTTTTCAAAATTTCTTCAAAAAAAAACTAGAAATAGTATTTGGAAATTGGTACTTAAGGTCAATAATCAAAAAAAAACTTAAGGAATTGAAATTTTTAAGGGCACAGTCGAAGTTCCCCACCACCAAGTCCCGAATCTAATGAATGGTTTGGAAAAAATGACAAATGGGCTAGGAAGTTGGATCGATTGAGGAGTATGTTAAAGTAGAGAAAGAATAATAATCATTTTCTTAATTCTTGTCTTTTGATTGGTTGAATTTACAGGAGATGCAGGTCCAATGGATGTACAAGAAGAAGAAGATGAATGGGGAGGGATTTTCGGTGAAGGGAGAACTGTAAATACAAAAGGAAAGACAGAGAAACCGTCAACTAAAAACAAACATCAAAATCAGAATGAAATGAATTCAGAAGAAATTTATCGAGAAGCAAGAAGAGTGATTGAAGCGAGTGATGGTATGAGGATTTCGAAAAATATGGATAAATAACGAAATTTGAAAAGAAAAAACACGAATGGTTAATTTTTAGAACGATTTCGTCACCATGAGGCTGGACATAAGTCTGAGCGTCATCATGGTGGAGGTACAAGATCCAAATCACGATCCCGTCATCATGGCCAACACGCTGACTCAAGGTCACGAGAGTTGAGTAGCCATAGTAAAGAGTCAGGATCAGGTAAGATCAAGTAATAAGTAATAACTAAAATTATTCACATAATTACAAGATTTTTGAAGAAATTTTTGAAAAATTCTAAAAAAATGAAACCTAATATATAAATTGAATTAAAAATATTATTGGTAGAAATTTGACTTGATTTATTTTTTCTCTGACTGAGATTTGGGATAAATAAAATAGATGAGCGTCCCACCTCATCCTCAGAGTTGGGCATCATTTACGAATTTCCAAAATGTATAATCTATTTAGGAATTGAATTTTAAGACTAGTGTTGTTCTCTATGACTCCCAGTTTAGTATGAGTCAGAATCACTGACTCTAGGAATCATGACTGACTCTCTAAACTTTTGGAGTGGACTTTGAGTTAGAATCATAACTACTTTGATTTACATAATATAAAATATGAAAAATTGTGTAGGAGTCATAGTGTTCTCCATGACTCTGACTCCGGAGTCATGACTCTGACTGACTCTGACTCTCATGACTCTGAGTCCCAGGGTTTTTGGGAGTTGGGAGTTATTTGATGACTCTGACTCCAAGGGTTTTGGGAGTCAGAGTCATGACTCTGGGAGTCGACTTTCAGACTTGCGAGTCGACTCCCAGACTTGGGAGTCATGAATCTTTTCAAACATGCGCACATGGGCATATGGGGCTATTTTTTTACTTTTTTTCTCACCTACTTTTATCACTTAACGCAAGGTTATTTCACAAAAAGAAACTAAAAAATAAACTTTCATCAAGTTACAACATATGCCGTAAATTTTTTTAAATTATAGATATTTTTTTCCATGAATGTTGGTCGACATTCAGACCCAAGGTATGGCAATGGAGCAGCAAACAAAATTTACATGAAAATATTATTTCGATAGTTATTTTTACAAGAAATAATTAAAAAAAGTTATGAATTATTTATTTTACCTGATGAAAGTGGCTATTTTAGTTTCTTATTGTCAAGGAAATCTGACTACACGTGTAGACATTTTTAGTTTCATTGTCCTACCCGATTTTCTATTTTTGTATTACGTGACCTCAGAGTCGAGAGTCATGACTCTGACTCTGACTCTGACTCAGAGTCGACTCCCAAAATTCAAGGAGTCAGAGTTATGACTCCGAGAGTCGACTCCTAACATTTAGAGAGTCAGAGTCATGACTCCCAGTGTCAATGACTCTGACTCCGGCCAAACTGGGAGTCATGGAGAACACTAGTAGGAAAATCTTAAAAAATAATTTTTCATTTTCATTTAAATTTAAATTTTCCAGTCTTGAGAAAAAAAAAAAAAAAAAAAAAAGTTCGATATGGTAATTTACGCATGGTGGAAAAGAGTCATCACCCAAATCTGAGAGTCAACTTCAAGAGTAATGACTCTGATTCCCAAACGTAATGGATTGAGAGTCATTTAATGACTCCAGACTTCCTAAGTCTTGAGAGTAAAAGGAAGAGTCATGGAGAATACTATTCAATACATAGTTAATTTATTACTATCTGAAAGTGAATGATAATTATATCATTAGTTTTGTAGTTAATTATATCATTAGTATGCTTACCTAATTTGCACTGAAATATATAATTTACTAAAAAAATAATCTTTCGAATTTAATGAGAAAAAAAAACTACATTCAAAATTATTATTTTTTTGTTTAGATAAATGCAGAAAAATATTCAATTCAGACATCAGTGAGTTGTCAGAAGTGTATAAATTAAATACTAAAAATTTTAATTTATTATTAGTATTATTATTATTATTATTATTATATTATTCATATTTTTCATAATATGAATAATATGAAAGGAACCCATTTTATGCTTTATTATCAAAGTTAATTATGCTTTTAAGGTTTTAAATTATGCTCTTTATGCTTTTAATCGCTTATTAGCTGATACGCTTACTTTTGGCATTTTTTGATTTTAAATTTCACTAGTGACCAGTGCTAAAATTTTGACAGAAACGAATGTAAGAATGTAGAAACAAATTTAGTAGTTTTTTTTAAATTTTTTTTTCAACTCATTAAAACGTCACTCAAAATCCTTCCCAACACTGATATGCTGCTCCTGAGCTGTTTATCCCGTTCAAATATCTCTCTGCCTCTACCAACTCGTCGAATTCTTTCCTCCTCAAAAGAACTTTATATCTCGGTTTTGACAATATCCTTTAAATGTATAATTTTCCTTTTTTTCAAGTCATTATGCTTTTTATGCTTTATTTTTTTCGCCAATAGACATTTCAAAAGCCATGTATTCACTTGAGCCAGAAATGGTACAACGTTTCACGGTGGGAAGTTTCAATACGCTTTNCGCTTACTTTTGGCATTTTTTGATTTTAAATTTCACTAGTGACCAGTGCTAAAATTTTGACAGAAACGAATGTAGAATGTAGAAACAAATTTAGTAGTTTTTTTTAAATTTTTTTTTCAACTCATTAAAACGTCACTCAAAATCCTTCCCAACACTGATATGCTGCTCCTGAGCTGTTTATCCCGTTCAAATATCTCTCTGCCTCTACCAACTCGTCGAATTCTTTCCTCCTCAAAAGAACTTTATATCTCTGTTTTGACAATATCCTTTAAATGTATAATTTTCCTTTTTTTCAAGTCATTATGCTTTTTATGCTTTATTTTTTTCGCCAATAGAAATTTCAAAAGCCATGTATTCACTTGAGCCAGAAATGGTACAACGTTTCACGGTGGGAAGTTTCAATACGCTTTTTATGCCTTTTATGCTTTTGGGTTGCCTTATATAATATATACAATATATATAATATAACATAATATAACTTATAATATAACTTATATATATATTACATGAGTCAAAGTAGTCATGATTCTGACTCAGAGTATACTCCCAAAGTTTAGAGAGTGAGTGACTCATACCAAACTGGGAGTCATGGAGTCAAACACTAAATCCTAAAATGTAATTCCTAATTTATATTTTTGAAATTCACAAATCATGCCCAACTCTGAAGATGGAATGGGACCTCCATCTAAAAATGGGTTCATTCGTTTTATTTCTACGAGGTCCCAAATATTGGTCAGAGAAAAAATAAAATAAACTCAGATTTCCACCAACAATAATTAATATTTTGTCGATTTTAGACGAACGTGGAGAGTCTCATGAAAGCGATCATCACAATGAACGAAAACATTAAACTAAAAACCTTGTATAACCAAAATTCGAACTTAATACTTACATAAGAAATTACTAGTATAATACTAACTTATAAACAAAAAAAAAATAATAATTCTAAAAATTTTCAAAATTATAACATTAAGTTTAAATAAAATAAAATGAAATTTTACTATCTTTAACTTGCTTTTCAATAGATCCACTTCTGTTCTTTTAATATTATTTTTTTTTCATATTTGCATTAGGAAAATTAAATCAATTTAAAAAAAAAAAAAAAGTTTAAATTATTAAAATAAAATGAAAAAAGGTTTAGTTTCAAATGGGTCGATTGAGTGATATTCTGTGAATTGATAGGCGATGTAATTGATTAACAACAGTTTGTTTTCGAATTGTGAGTCGATGTGATTCTTCTGAAAGTTCCTTTACTTGATCAGTCAGTGGTTTCCCCACGGTCTCCGTTAAAAGAAAGGAAATCAAAGCTCCCACGATCCCAATAAATCTGTACATAAATAAATATATTTTAAAATTTAAATTTTTTTTTTAATTAATAATTATTATTAATTTGATGACTTGTGTGAAATAAATAAATTCTAAAAGATTATATTATATTATATCGGAGCATATGTGATACCGATGACTTCATAAGTAGTTCCCGTTTTTTGAATATTTTTTTTTCACTCCCGCCTTTCTTGCCTCGAATATTTCATTTGCTGGTACCGTAAAAACTCAATTAGTTGCACCACGCTACTGTTCTAATTCGATGTTTGTATAATTATAAGCAAATGTATTCCTGGAGGTTTTGGGTAAGTGATACGTCAATCGATCCGAAACCTTGCTTCCATTAAGAATATGGTTTCTGTTGTTGACACTCAAATCAGAATTTTCGAAAATTCTATAAATTACACTGGAATTTATTCACTATCGCAAAAAATCCCGAATGCAATGGAATTTGGTTAGGCGGTATTTCAATCGGTAACAAATCCCACGTAGAATACGAGTGTGAAATCCATTGGTGGCAGTGAAGTAAAATTAAAAAAAAAAACAATTAAAAATGCCTAAAACATTTTTTAATTCACTATCAAAGGCTACCAGGCTAAAAAAAAAATTTGATTTCATATATTAATGCTCTGCTTCCTGTATTGATCTCCTAATTCCGTTCTNTTTCAATCGGTAACAAATCCCACGTAGAATACGAGTCTGAAATCCATTGGTGGCAGTGAAGTAAAATTAAAAAAACAAAACATTTAAAAATGCCTAAAACATTTTTTAATTCACTATCAAAGGCTACCAGGCTAAAAAAAAAATTTGATTTCATATATTAATTCTCTGCTTCCTGTATTGATCTCCTAATTCCGTTCCAATTAAATTATAAACTAAATTTCCCATAACAAGAGTGATGTATAAATACGCCGATTCTGGAGCTCGCGACGCCGCGGTATGAAAAAAAGAAACCAGATTGCGGACCTCGGCGTCGCGCGCTCCAGAACCGGCGTATTTATACATCAGTCTTGTTATGAGAAATTTAGTTTATAATTTAATTGGAACGGAATTAGGGGATGAATACAGGAAGCAGAGAATTAATATATGAAATCAAAATTTTTTTTAGCCTGGTAGCCTTTGATAGTGAATTAAAAAATGTTTTAGGCATTTGGAAATGTTTTTTGAAAATTTTACTTCACTGCCACCAAGGATTTTAGACTCGTATTCTACGTAGGATTTGTTACCGATTGAAATACCGCCTAACCAAATTCCATTCCATTCGGGATTTTTTGCGATAGTGAATAAATTCCAGTGTAATTTATAGAATTTTCAAAAATTCTGATTTGAGTGTCAACAACAGAAACCATATTCTTAATGGAGGCAAGGTTTTGGATCGATTGACGTATCACTTACCCCAAAACCTCCAGGAATACATTTACATATAATTATACAAACATTGAATTTGAACAGTAGCGTGGTGCAACTAATTGCGTTTTTACGGTACCAGCAAATGAAATATTCGAGGCAAGGAAGGCGAGAGTGAAAAAAAAAATTCAAAAAACGGGAACTACTTATGAAGTCATCGGTACTTTATACTCCAACTCATTTTCTAATAAACTATAAAATTTATAAGTACAGTAAACCTCACCTAAAAAAATATTTAATTAAGATAAACTCATTTCACGGTCACGGGTTTTACTTCAGTTAAACCGAAACCTTAACTTCGGCTACCGCTACTACCAACTAAAAACTAAATATTCTGATTCGTCAGAAAATTTATATAAAAAATAAAATATTAATTTTAAATAGGGATTTTAAATGAAAAACATTCAAATTCATTTACAATTTAAATTGTTAAGGATGTTATTAATAGAAGTAAACTTGTAATTATAATGATCAGTGATCATATTATTCTGAAAATTTCATGGTTAGTATAAATGTTATGTATCTATAATTAAAATATAAATAAATGAATAATATCATCTTCTAATAATTGAAGCAGCAGTTAGAAAAAATATATTTCTGATTTAATTTCATCAAACAATTTAAAAACATCTGTGACTGACGATTTTCTTTATTTTGTATTACGTAACTCGGAGGTAAGTTAAGACAAAATAATGGAAAATATGGCAATCAATCTAAAAAAAAATAAAAAAAAATTTTTTTTTTTTAAATTTTAATCATATCAGTCTATCATTTTAGTCATAACTTAAAAAAAAAAAATCATGAAAAGAAATTGAGATCAATAGATTCAGGATCTAGTGACTTTGTTCCTAAAAAGCAATCCCTTCCATTATGCTCTATCATTACAACTAAAATATTTAACTCTCATTTTACTAGAGATTAAAAAAAAAATTCCATAACGTTAACATTGAGATAATGCCGATCATCTGAGAGTCTAACTTATGTGGTTTTTTAGCCACAAGCTAAAACTTATCGATCGTCGCAGTAGCATTATTACTTACGAGCGAAATCTGCTCCTAGTAATTTTAAGAATTTCCATAATAATGTACGATTTTTACCACAAGTCATCAAATTATTATAAGCTAATTAACTTGTAGTTAATTTATTACAAGTTAATTAACTTGTAGTTAATTACCCAAAGACAAAATATGGAACTGAAGGATAGTGAGATCCAAGATAGGCTAATTGAGGTGCTAAAATACCTCCTAAAGATGCACCCACACCACCAAGTCCAGTACCCATACCTAGAAAAAAAAAAAAAAATTATTTATTAAAAATTATANATTGAGGTGCTAAAATACCTCCTAAAGATGCACCCACACCACCAAGTCCAGTACCCATACCTAGAAAAAAAAAAATTATTTATTAAAAATTATGATTATAATTACAATGGATTATAATAATTATTTTACATACTTCGAACAGCTGTAGGATATAACTCTCCAACAAGTGTCCTAGCACAACTTCTCCCACCAGCGACACAAAATTTTCCTAAGAGACATAGAATGACGACAACAGTTGGTAGTGTCGCAAGTCCAATACTTAGTTCTAGTAGAGCTAAACTAACTAGAAATAAGGCTCCTATAGTCATATACAAAGCCAATGAAGTCCGACGACCCAATCTAATCAATCAAACGTAATAACTAAATTATTATATTTTTTAGTATTTTTTTATGTCTATTCATTACTTGTTGCAAATGAGTAGAGCTGAGGGATAGCCAATAGAGTCACTCAATCCAAGTAAACCTACAATAACATATGGACTTCCATCCATATTTTTGACATTGAAACTGATTCCATAGTATGTTATTGAAGTGGCTGCCATAATAATAATTTGTAGTATGGTTCCATATCGAAGATTTTCATCACGAAAAAAGTCAATATATCCAAATTGTTTGACAGTACTGGGATTATTTTCATTCATATCTAGTGCAGCTTCTTTATCAGAAATTTGTTGGAGTGTATCTAAATCCACATTTTGTTTCCCATTGATTTTGGCAATGTAACCTAAGACTTTATGAGCTTCAGATACTTTTCGATTTCTTATAAGCCATCTTGGACTCTCTGGTATTAATCTAAATAAAATCATGAGTTACTATAAAATTAGACATTGTCAGAATGATTGAATTTTTACAAAGGAATTAATCATTCTTACGGAAAAACAATAAAAAGAAGTAAAAATGGTAGTGTTGTGAGTCCTGTAAGAATTCTCCATGGTCTAATAAAATATGCCATGAGAGCCAATATCATAACACCTTCACCCCATGGACCAACTGATCCACATAACTGTCGCCATCTTGTTGGTTGAAATTCAATAGCATAAGCAGCTGCTACACCCACATTACCTAAATAAATATAAAATTATTAAAATTTTTTTTTTGAATTTAACGTAATTTGAGTATTAATTCAAAGTTTTTTTTTACCTGAAAGTCCCATCCCACTGATAAATCTAGTTACAGCATATGCATATGGATTAAAAGCCAATGCTGTAAGTCCTTGACCCAATCCCATCAAAATAGCCGTACCCAAAAACGTATATCGTCGTCCATACCAATCAGAAAGTTTACAAGCAATCAAATTACCCATTAACATACCCACCATTTGCATAGATGTAATAAAATCTGATACCCAACCAAATTCACATACCAAATTCCACTAAAAAAAAAACAAAAAATATAAAAAAAAATTTGTTATTTTCTATCAGAATGAATATTCGTAAGAGATTTGATACCCTAATTGAATTACCTCAGATACAATGGATTCGATATTGTTAGAAGAAGATGAGACAGTGATTGTCTCATTACATGAACAAATTTCAGTAAAAGAATACTCAACGTCAGTTGCATTTCCACAGTACCAAGTTCCTGGATGTGTTCCTAAGATCCAAAAAAAAAAAAAAAAAACATAAAATTATTAGAATTCAAAATGTAAAAAAATTTTACTTAAAAAATTTACAACGTTACCAGTGAATACAGGTAAAAATGAGACAAATGCTGCAGGGATTTCAAAAATAAGAAGACAGATGAGTATCATCAACTGAAAGAGACCAAATCCACCCAATTGATCTAAAATATCTTCAAAATTTTTAGCCACTTTGTGCTGTACAGAAGTGATGGTTATCGTTTTTGTTGTCATTCTTGTAGATTCCAAGAGAGTAGAGAAAAATAATAGACTAATTATTGTATTCGTGCGAAAGCATCTTTTCTACCTTCTATGTCCTTGATATTTCGGTGGTATTGATGTGGTGGTAGTCCAATGAATTCTTATTCGAATTTTTAGTTCTGGACAATAATTCAAGTTGATTTAGAGTCTAGTCGTGATGTTGCATTTCGTGTTTTCGATACTTGGTTGGAAGTTCCCTACAATTTCAATTTCACAATAAAAATTATTTATTATCAAGTATCATCATAAATAGGTCTTATCCTATGCAAATTTCCTAGGAACGAATCATAAAAAGTATTTTAAATTGCATAATTCATTATGTTTTTCATATTTAGATAATTCCATTGACATTGAAATTGACATTATGTCAGATGACAATGGAAAGGACAGAGTCACACGAAGATTAATTAAGAGTTACCACGGAATTCCCACAGACACCTGTCAGTTTGGAATTTCTAATGAAACTATGTGGATCAGTTTTCTCTTTAGAATCAAAAATCTAACCTATTCGGTAAATATTACATACTATCTACTAATGCTCAATTATAATTATTATTCTCAATTACAGCAAAACCTGTCATTCGGAAACTAAATCTCTCCACCCCGTCTCACCTCACGTGACGGTTACCGTAAACATTCAAATAATATGGAGGGCAAGTGTGTATAAACAATTTGTGAATTATGTGAAATATGTGAAACTTTACGGTACCTAAATGGAAGAAGGGGTGGAGTGAACTTTATGCAGCCAGTGAGAGATAGTTTCCGAATGAGAGGTTTGCTGTATTAGTAAAAAAAAATTGACGAGTTTTTCTACTCAATCAAGACGTACTAAAAAGTACGTCAAGACAAAATAAAAAACAAAAACAAAAAAAAATTATGAATTAGCAAGGGTCTCTTCGTGAATAACTTAGATTCAACACAATATAATTGAATTTGATCATGTCGTCATTTTTTTGGGAACCTTACGGTAGTTGTTAACGGCAGTAGTAAGATTAGTAATAACAAAATGGCAAATAACAAAAATCTCAATACCAAATTACTCAACAGAATATGTAAACATTTCATCAAATGACGAAATTCAGTGTGAATTTTTAAATAATTCTGATGCAGAATGAATGATGAGTGTATGAATGATGATGATCAAGGACGACCAAATGCATAGTTTGCATAAAATTGCTTAATGGTAATTAACAATTGTCGTTTATTTCATATTTCTAGTGTCACTGGATCAAGAAAAATTATGACGATTGACACCAACTTGTCCCGCATAAAACGCATAAATTGCATAATTTCAAAGTAGCGCATAATTTTTTTGATAATATTGCATAATTTTGCACAATATTTAATAATTTTTGGGGAAATTTGGAATTTTGCTGTTGTTAACCAAATAATGCCCAACAATTTAATGAATACAGTGTAATAACGCATCAATCCTCGGCACCATATCTAAGCAGTATCAGTGCGTAGATCTTAAATTTTAGTCTCGGTGGTAAACTGGAGAGAAAAGTTATTTCAGGTAATAAGCGGCTAAATGTGTTTTCAAGTTAAGAGGTTCAAACTTAGAACTTATAGTTTTATGGTTATTGTGACTGTGATTATTACAACATTGGGATTTTCAACAATTAATTTGACAGTTAGACCATATTAAAAAAAGATTGAAGGAGTGGAACAACGCTGAATGCTAGCCAAATTATGAACACGAATGTTTTTTTGAAAATGTTGCACTTCGTTCAATGGAAATTTGAAAGGCAGGACTTTATTTCTCGCAAAGGTTGTAGAAGTTTTCAACTTTAAGGTTGTCAAGTTGCGATAGCGTGAAAACAGCGAATAAATATCACATGCTACGACCTTTAGAACTAGTTTTGTGAGTCGGATTTCAGCGCATAGAATTGCATAAACTGAAATATTTAGCGCATAATCTGGCGTGAAAAATCGCATAATTTGGTCGTCCTTGATGATGATGATACCTGTTTTGCGGATTTGGTCAAATGACAATGACTATTCTATAACCAATAATAAGAAACAGCTTCCTACCCTCGGTGCTCCTCAATTACATATTTGAGAAGAAATGTGCGGGGAACTATACCTTATCTATCTTATTATTGATTGTAGAACAGATCAGAAGTTTTATATCACGAATTTCGTATGCAGTTATGAATAACTGTTTTAATAATATGATGGACAAGAAAATAATTATTATTCGACTAAATTCCAATGATTTATAACTTCATGTAGAANGTTTTAATAATATGATGGACAAGAAAATAATTATTATTCGACTAAATTCCAATGATTTATAACTTCATGTAGAATGTATTAAACTTCATGTATTAAATTCTGCAAAATCAAGTTAGATAGTAATGAAATTTTATCATTTCATTGATTGATTTTTACCATTAGAAATAAAAATTTCNGTTTTAATAATATGATGGACAAGAAAATAATTATTATTCGACTAAATTCCAATGATTTATAACTTCATGTAGAAATATTAAATTCTACAAAATCAAGTTAGATAGTAATGAAATTTTATCATTTCATTGATTGATTTTTACCATTAGAAATAAAAATTTCTACAAAATGAATTAAGAATTAAGTTAAATCATTGAAATTTATTTTAATCCCTCCCTCCCATTTTGTATCAAAATTATTTAAAAATTCTGTTGATTATTTTGTAATTTAACCACTTGACAGGACATTAACTGAATTGAGAGTAAAGTCAGTAACTTACGTTTAGTTTTGATAAAATTAGGTCANTCTTGTATCAAAATTATTTAAAAATTCATACTGAATTTCATTTGTTAAAATTTTTACCTGTTGATTATTTTGTAATTTGACCACTTGACAGGACATTAACTGAATTGAGAGTAAAGTCAGTAACTTACGTTTAGTTTTGATAAAATTAGGTCAAAATATGGACATCAAAGGATGGCGATGGAGTAAAGGGAGATATTAACCATAAGTTGTCTTCTATTGTTCTTTGTCCCAGTTTTGGATTTGTTTTCGACAGACAGGGTCACGGTGATACTGAAACTGACAACTTCCAGTTAATTGACTCCAACCTCATCTAATATGCTAATCATATTTTTTTCAGATTGGTTGATGGTTTTCGGGGAAATTTTCTAGAATGAAAAATATAGAAAACATGATTAAGACTCACGTAAGATAGGTAAGTAAGTTAAATAGAAGACAATTTACCAGGAAATTCTAAACGCTTTAATGACACATGTTGTTGATGATGAGTTTGTGTAATTAATTTCAGAACAACAAAACTTAATAGTGTGACGATGTGTTTTTTCTGTCTTGTCTCCTGACAGGACAAGAGTCACCACCGACTCCTCAACCAATCCCCAAGACCCACCCACCAAATCTCAGATAAATTTACGGACGGACGGATGGATCCTGAACTCGACCCGACGACACAACCCGATGACACGGCCGATGACAACAATAAATGGACTGACTGACCACAAAAACGAATAACAAAAAGACAAACTTTCATTTAACTTGTCTGTGAGCACTAAGCTCACAGACAAAACTCAAAAACTCTCTCAGGAGAGAGACCAAAAACAAGTCTTGGCCTACTCATGGCCAGGACGCGACTGACTGGGGTAACTGTCTTCATGCAGTTCCTTTCTTTTGGAGAACTGCATGGGGGCGTTTTTAACAATACAAATTATACAAATTATGAGCCTGTGGACTTATCACAGACTCAAACCAAAATGAATAAAAACTATCTTGTCTTTGAGCACTAAGTTCACAGACAACTAACAAAGATTAAATTAACAAAGTCTGCGAGCACTAAGCTCGCAGCAAACTAACAAAAATTGATAATAATAATTATTATTATTGGAGCTGCTCCGTCTCAGGGCCCTCTTTTCACAACAAGGAATGTCTACAATCCTTGCCCAATGGTGGTCCACATGGCACAGAGTTCACCCAGCGGTTCCGAGAGAAGCCCAGANTAATTATAATTATTATTGGAGCTGCTCCGTCTCAGGACCCTCTTCTCACAACAAAGAATGTCTACAATCCTTGCCCAATGGTGGTCCACATGGCACAGAGTTCACCCAGCGGTTCCGAGAGAAGCCCAGACATCACCCAGAGACATCGCACGGAGACATCACCCAGAATGGCCAGACTCACCCAGATTGGCAGCAACTCAGCCCAGCAACCAGCACTCGCATGGCAGGACGCAGGCTCCATCGTCGTTGGAATACGATCTTGTTCCCGTCGGTGGTAGCGACCGCGTCTTCCATGTCCCAAGTGTGTTGCCTAAAGGAATAAAAGAGAAAACATTAGAAAATTCGTGAACCAAAGTACAGTTACCGACACAGTAAACGTACTTACTTCCTACGACACTAAGTATCTGTTTCGGACCAACCGAAACGCCGAGGTGGCTTCTTTCGACGAATCGAGCGCCGCACAGGTACTCTTTCCTCTTCGTTACTAGAACTCTGTGGATACAACTTCCACACGTCGGACGACAGTTCATGCACTTGATTTACAGGTGCTACCAACTTATGGNCACAGTAAACGTACTTACTTCCTACGACACACTAAGTATCTGTTTCGGACCAACCGAAACGCCGAGGTGGCTTCTTTCGACGAATCGAGCGCCGCACAGGTACTCTTTCCTCTTCGTTACTAGAACTCTGTGGATACAACTTCCACACGTCGGACGACAGTTCATGCACTTGATTTACAGGTGCTACCAACTTATGGGCATCTGAAGAACCAGTCTTCAACAAACTAGCACTACTAGTAAACTTCAATAATTTGTCTACACTGGACACACCAGTAGACGGATCCAATTCACTTGTCGCTTCACTAAATAAGTGAGCAACACGATTACGTACTGGAGATGTACCCATAGTAGGTACATGCATGGGGAGGGATTTTTTCCCCCTTCTCTAGTTTTTGCTTACCAAGATACGCAATCTTGGAAGCAAATATACGAGACTTACTCGCTATTACAGTAAGATCAGTATTCTCAAGGCATTGCACCAATGCCTCTAAGGTCTGCTCATATTCGGGGACCTAAGAATGACTTACATTCTGGCCAGCCTCGTAGCTACTCGTGTTACGGGGAAACTCAGCTCCACCGAGACACAACTCAAAGGTTGCCATCTCCATGTGCTTAGGCAGTGTTGCCGGAAAACCCCCTACGTTTGTAACCCATACATCCGTTACGTGATCCACAACGACCGCAAACATACACGGTAGAAGAACCTTATCTGGCAATGCTGGAAACAAGATCACAGCACCAGACGAGACGTCAGGTGTCTTGACATTGACTCTCAGAGCGTGTCTCGAGAGAACGCGTACAGTGTCTACTAAAGAGCACTTGTACCTTGTTTCCTCTCTCACGATCGCATACACAGTCGACCGAGAGATTTTTATTTGAATCACATAGATTCCCTTGCTCGAGGGTGTCCTCACTTCGGCCGTTACTTAAACTAAGCCTCGGTGAACACTCATTCAAAAAAGATGCTTCCTCACTCATACCTAATGGTGAGGGACGATATCTTGAATCATGTAAATTCACATGAGTCGAAAACAACTCACTTTGNACACACGGTAGAAGAACCTTATCTGGCAATGCTGGAAACAAAATCACAGCACCAGACGAGACGTCAGGTGTCTTGACCTTGACTCTCAGAGCGTGTCTCGAGAGAACGCGTACAGTGTCTACTAAAGAGCACTTGTACCTTGTTTCCTCTCTCACGATCGCATACACAGTCGACCGAGAGATTTTTATTTGAATCACATAGATTCCCTTGCTCGAGGGTGTCCTCACTTTGGCCGTTACTTAAACTAAGCCTCGGTGAACACTCATTCAAAAAAGATGCTTCCTCACTCATACCTAATGGTGAGGGACGATATCTTGAATCATGTAAATTCACATGAGTCGAAAACAACTCACTTTGGCTGTTACGTAAACCTTGCCTCTGAACTCAGCTTTTTTTGCGTCGTTCTCACCCTTACTTAGTGGTGAGGGACACCATTTTGAATCACTTAGATTCATTGGATTCGGGGCAACGAGTACAGCTTCTACTAAAGAACACATATACTCCTTGTTCCCTCTTCCGCTGCCGCTTACACAATCGACAAGGGAAATGTCTTTTGAATCATTTGAATTTAATGGTTTTGGAGCAGACTCACCTTGGCCGTTACATAAACTAAACCTTGGAGAGTCATGTTAACTCGGTGGATACCGCCTGCCTCACNATGTTAACTCGGTGGATACCGCCTGCCTCACCCATACTCAGAGGTGAGGGGCGTCTCCTCCAGTCTGCCCCCAACAAAAGAGATTCTGGATGACGCTTGGCAGTGTCCACTGACACACCATATGCTTTGGAAAAGCCAGGTTCCTCCAAACGATTCTTGGGACAAACCCGTATCGTGCGCAAAGACTTACGGCACATAGAACACTTTTTCCTGGATATGTGCGACTTACGCACCCCCTGGGATTGTCGCCTGTCTAAACTAGACAAGTTGGACAGAACTCTGGGAAATGAATGACCGCTTTAGCCTTGGCCTTCCCTCCCCGGCCTACGTAAAGCCGTATTGAATGGCGCCTGCCTCTCCGGTAATTCCATCTTCCTCGGTTTATGCAAAAACTCATTTGCATTCCAAGACTCGAAACAGTTCATATGTTTCTGAGACTATTTGGCAAACCTTTTACCAATCTGTCAACTTGTTTGGCGTCAGACATGAAAGGATCCATGACGCCAAAGAAGCTCATTTGCTTGGAGAAATACTCCCCAGCAGACATGCAGTCTAAAATGGACAGCACTTGCCGCCATTTTAGCCACCCTCCTGACCGACTTTTGGTCATGGAAAGCACGGAGGGCTACTTTTAGCTCCTCCCACTTAGTGGCACTATTAGCAGGCTTCAAGTCCACAATGAACCTCGCCTGGCTAAACTTCCACCAATCCAGCACCTCATACTCAATGAGATGGTGGAAATTCAAAATTAACCCATCGGGGTCGACTGACGCTGTCGCCAAAACGGCGTCACACCTGCCGCAGAACAAATCTAGTAAGATTTCCCATCAAACTTGGGAATTGACCTTAAGGCTGACTTTAGGTCCAACTGCCACGAAGCAGACCCACCAGCGCCATTTAGCGCTGCTTCAGTAGACATACTACTGATAATAATGAAACAAATCCACTAGCAACAATGAAATAAATCCATAACCAAGAATGCTAGTGGAACAAATCCACTAGATTTTAATAAATTCAGTAAAACTCGTGGAACAAATCCACCAAAATTAGCTTCTTTGGAACAAATCCAATGAAACTTGTGGAACAAATCAACCAAAACTAGCTTCTTTGGAACAAATTCAATGAAACTCGTCGAATAAATCCACCAAAACTGATTCTATTGGGAAAAATCCAATAAACCTGTGTAAATTCTATAGAATTGGTGGAACAAATCCACTAAAACAAGGTTCTTTGGAACAAATCCAAAAGCTTTCGCACAAATCTTATGAAATTGGAGGAACAAATCCACCAAATTCAACTTTTCTGGAACAAATCCCGATAAACCACTACTTTCGAAACAAATCCGAAACAACTATAGGAAAAAATCCAACAATTCTGGAACAAATCCAGAAAAACAACACGTTTTCAGAACAAATCTGAACGATTTAGCGGTACAAAACCGTAAAATCGACTTCCAGCGGAACAAATCCGTAGGAAGTTGGAACCTATCCAATATTTTCTGAAACCAATCCAGAAAAATTAGTTTCCATGGAACTAATCCGCAGGAAACTCGGAACCAATCCGATTTTCTGAAACCTATTCAGAAAATAATTTCCAACGGAACCTATCCGAAGAAAAATCAGAGCCAATCTGATTAATCTGAAACCTATTCAGATTGAATTCGCGAGGAACTAATCCTCTAGAGAATTTCCAAGAAGCGATTGATTTCTTGGACAATAGCGCAGAAGAACGCTGATCGACAATTCTCTCCACCAGTTAGATGTTACGGTGTGTTCTCTGTCCTGTCAAGATAGAGAGTACAACACCGAACCCGCAACTCTGACCCACCCACCAAATCCCAGACAAACTTACGGACGGACGGATGGATCCTGGACTCGACACGATGACACAACCCGATGACACGGCCGATGACAACAATAAATGGACTGACTGACCACAAAAACGAAAACAAAAGACAACTTTTATTTAACTTGCCTGTGAGCACTAAGCTCACAGACAACAAAACTCAAAAACTCTCTCAGGAGAGAGAAACCAAAAACACGTCTTGGCCTACTGATGGCCAGGACGCGACTGACTGGAAAAACTGTCCTCATGCAGTTCCTTTCTTTTGGAGAACTGCATGGGGGCGTTTTTAACAATACAGATTATACAATTCAATTCAATTCAAATTAGATTTATTTCACTGTCTCTTCACTTTCAACAAACTTAAAGATAAAAGATCTAAAAGATGTAGATAAACTCCGTGCTGATCTCCCAAGTGTCAGACAAATATATAAACTAGATAAAATTAAAAATTAAGGTGAGTTAAATAAAAAAAAAAAAAAAGTATTAGAAATTAATAAATCTGCTACAATATGTTAGAATTTAATAAAGGTAGACTTTCGTCTATCAGTCAGTAGGTTGAAAACGCCAAGCTTGAAGTCATTATATGAAAGGTCATCGAGGTTCCAGGTTTTAGGAAGATCATTCCATGCTTTAGCAGTTTTGAACCGTACAGATTTCCTGAGTGTTTCAGACTGGCACAGCGGGAGTGAGAGTAAAGGAAGTTTTCTAGATGATTTGAGATTGGTGGAGAAGCAGAAAAAATCCCGGATCTTCATGCAGGGGGACTGCTGATAGGTTAGTACATTTTTAAGTCTGGACCACGTAGCTCTTTCTTGCATGGTTAAAATTTTAAAGTTGGAAATGAATTCTGATGTAGAGTTGATTTTTAAAAGAATTAAAAAATCTTAGTGGATGACGATGTTTGGATTTTGAAAGTCTTGTAAATTTCCGAAACATAGATGGGTAGTACACAGAGAAAATTAGACGATTAATTTTGTCTTGAATTTTTTGAAGTTCTAAGTGAGGCTGAATAGCCCAAATGTTAATTGCATAATCGTAAGAGGGAATAACTTAGGCTTTAAACAAGATCTGAAAAAACAGACATAGGGACAAGTCGTTTTATAGATTTAAGTTTGTGGATAATAGTATTGACCTTAAGTAATACATGATTAAAATGACTTTTGTATGATAAATGTGAGTCAATAATTAGACCAAGGTATTTGAATTTAAAAACCCTGTGTATTTCTTCAGATCCAAGTAGAAGAGGAGGAGGTTTTCTAAGATCTTTTCCTTTGTGAAAAAGTACAAACTCTGATTTTTTTACGTTAACTTGCATTTTGTTGAGATTGCACCAATCTTGAATTTTTTGCAGGGTATTATTGAGAATGTCATGAATTAGAAGCGCGTCAGTAGATTGACAGTAGATAACAAGGTCATCTGCGTAAAGAAAAAATGGGATATCAATTATAGAACTAATATCATTAATGAACCACGCAAATAGCAAGGGACCAAGTGCAGAGCCTTGAGGCACTGAGTTGGACTCATTGTACTTTTTAGAGAAGAATGAGTTATTTTTAATCACAAACGATCTTCCAGATAGAAAGTCTTGAATCAGTTTCAGATAGTTTGGGTTTAGTTGGAAATGGAAGGCAAGTTTTCTAAGTAGTAAAGAATGATTTACAGAGTTGAAGGCTTTCTTAAGGTCGATAAAAATCGCACCAACCCTGCCATTACGAATGTCAATGGCNAGTAGTAAAGAATGATTTACAGAGTTGAAGGCTTTCTTAAGGTCGATAAAAATCACACCAACCCTGGCATTACGAATGTCAATGGCCTCTGAGATGTCTTGTGTGAAAAGTCAAATAAAGTTGTACAAATTATGAGTCTGTGGACTTATCACAGACTCAAACCAAAATGGATAAAAATTATCTTGTCTGTGAGCACTAAGTTCACAGACAACTAACAAAGATTAAATTAACAAAGTCAGCGAGCACTAAGCTCGCAGCAAACTAACAAAAATTGATAATAATTATTATAATTATTATTGGCGCTGCTCCGTCTCAATAGAATACACTTCTAACGTACTCCTCGTAAAGCCCTCCCCTCCAATGAAGTACATTTTTGAGTTTGCATTTTAATTTGTAATTATTGTAACGCGAAGCGACCTAGAAACTACGAAGCAGTTAAACAAGCAAAGGAGGTTCCGGTGGTATATTTGGTCAAGTTACTGACAATCATATTGTATTGTCAAAAAATGGGTAAAGAAAAAAATTTCCTTGGATTTATGCATGATTTTTAAGGATTTAGCAAATGAAGTAAGCAATAATTATTGTTGTTGGGTTTTGTTTTACTCAAGCTTGTACGAATCCAATGGTGTCCTTTATCACCTTCCTCTGGCTGTTCATAACTTCCGATTCCTTAGAGATACAAAATAAAAAATAACATTTTTCAAATAAAGTAAATTGTTAATAATTGTAGAGGAGTATGATTTAAAAAATTAATTATTTTACATGAAAAATTGCGAGTGCAAGTAGGATAGCTTTTCCATGAGGATGTAAATTCATGTAAGCATCACTCATTGATAAGGCAAATTGAATTTTAACTCCTGTCTCAGCAACAATTGGAAGAATTTTTTTTTTTTTTGAACTTGAACTGACACAGTTAGAAATTCTGGCAATGATATTATGATCAGAATCAATAACCTCAAGTCCTGTGTCACGTTTCTTCTTCCATTTTGATTTTCTTGTGGTTGCCCTTTGAAAATTCTCATCATTATCATCTGTAGTAAGTTTAAATTCAATCAAGTATTTATCAATGTAACAGAAGCATAAACCCATGCAGGAGCAAATACAAGGCATTAGTCGTTTATGAACAGGACGAAAATGTCCAATTTCAACTTTGTTGTATTTCACTCGAATTCCCTAACAAAATATTGAAAATTATTAAACGAATTACTTATTTTTATCTAAAGCACTACTAATCTGAAATTNAATTCCCTAACAAAATATTGAAAATTATTAAACGAATTACTTATTTTTATCTAAAGCACTACTAATCTGAAATTTATATTTATTAATAACATACGCGATGTGCGTCACAAACACAACAACAGCAACAAACATCCCAGAGATCTCCATATTCATCTCCTTCCCATGTCATTACTACTTTCTCATAATAATCCAGGACCTCATATNTATCCCAGAGATCTCCATATTCATCTCCTTCCCATGTCATTACTACTTTCTCATAATAATCCAGGACCTCATATGTAAAGAATCGCATTGACCACAAAACTCCTAAATAATAAATTATGGAATCAAATTATTGGATTTGACATGACAAAATCCCTGTGTCTGGGTATTCACTAATAATAAATAAAATTTTTAACTAATACTAATATATACTAACTTAGAAATCTTGTTACCTGTGACACTCGCTGGATTTGCAATGAAAAAAATACGTGAGCCACCATTGATATATAAGTTGTAAGAGCAGCGATTCTCTTCTTCTTTTCCAGCATTATTCAAGCTGACTTCTTCGAAAAAGAAATCCTTTTGATTAACCAATGACTCGAGTCCATTAGGACACCCATCAATTGACCCCAAAACTAAATTAATAAACATTGATAATTATTTCACTGTGTGATTACATACACTAAAAATTTCTAATAATGACATTATGTAAGAGAGTTCATTTACCAAGAATTGGGATTCCTTTCTGTACAACCATTTCAATTGTTTGTCCTTCATCAGGATCAA
>NIPM01000171.1:188878-424709 GCA_002738285.1 Holacanthella duospinosa | reverse complement strand
CACTGTTTTCAACTGGATATTACACCAAGGTTTTAAGTTTATTTCCTATTTGTGGCACTAAGAGAAATTAGAATTTGAATATTCAAAGTAGCTGTTCAAAATTCTCTTAGGTTTTAATCGGGATCGTTTAAAGCCTGTGGTGACAGCACACTCATCAGATTTAGGTTGAAAGAAAAAAAGTCTGATTTTTAGCAAATTTTGTTGACTAAAGGCAAGTACTATGTGAATCACGAAAAATCACGGTATTAAAATTATTGATCACATTTCGATTACGAAAATCACGTGATATGCGAACTTGACCGTGATTGAACGCGTTAAATGAGTTCGGGGAATACGTTTCATTTGTCAAAAATTCATTGTACTAAAAACCGCTTAATTTTCAAATGTGTTTTATCATAGTTCTCACCTGTGCAAAATGTTTCTGAATTCATTTTTGAAGATGATGTCAACGACAAAAAATAGTTTGTCAAATGTTGCGATGATAATCATATTCCAGAAACAAGTATTACTCGCATTCTAACGCATAAAAGGTTTCCATCTTTTGGTTTTGGCATCTCGCTGACATTAATATCTTTGAATTTTTGTGGTAAAAAAAAATATTTTTTTTGGCATGTAACGGAAACTCCACCCCAATTTTTAAATCTTAAATCAATTTTCAATTAAGTGTTAGCATTGATAGTAGAAATTTATCAATGTCAAAATTTGTTTTTCTAAATCTCAGAGAGGCAGTTCATATGTCTGTTTGCTTATAATTGGGACAGTACTCTCACTCAAGTCCACAGATTATTGGATTAAAAGTAGCTAGAGGCTGTCCAAACCCTACCGAAGTCTAACATTTAGGTCAATGAAGAAGGACGAAAATCCCGTCCCAAAGCTATACTTTTCGGATAAAGAATTTTGGAATTACCTAAATACAAATGAAATAAGAAAAGCCCGGTTATGNCCAAAGCTATACTTTTCGGATAAAGAATTTTGGAATTACCTAAATACAAATGAAATAAGAAAAGCCCGGTTATGCACTTTGAAAATATTTTGTTCAGCTATAAACTTCAAGAGTATTGAAAATTGTTCGGTTCTTAAGATGATGACTATAAGAGGCTTAGATTGTTAGGTGTGTCAGCTTTGGGAAGACCACTGTCATTGGTTGGTGGTTGGTGGGGAAGTTGATGGTTTTGAGGAAGAGGGGGGAAGGGGTTGTGCTGCAAAGATTGACCTGTGCTATCTACCGTTTTGTTCTTCGAAGTAGTCTCAAAATATCATCCATTTTGTAAGCTTGATTCCATTAATAAAGTACCCTGCAAGCTATGCAACTAAATATAGTAACAACTATAGTATCCCTATACATCTTGGATCGTCNTTAATAAAGTACCCTGCAAGCTATGCAACTAAATATAGTAACAACTATAGTATCCCTATACATCTTGGATCGTCGCAATCCACATAAAATACAGTGCGTTAAAATAAGATGGTGAAAATTTTGAGAAATGATTTTGCAAAAAATCAAAAATTGATTAATGTCAGACACTTTCACATATTATATACTGCTAAAGTTACTGAAAATCATTGCTATGAAGGTTTAGTTCACTTTTCTAAAGTCAAAAAATGTCGCACTGAGTCTAATTTCTGAGAGTTTTTGAAACTTATCTTATCTACCGATTATAAAAGTTCTTGAACACACTGTATAATCGATAGGAAGAGGAGGNATATTTCTAGTCACGAAAATCACGGGATTTAATTATGAAAATGCCATGACTTTTGTGATTAATTTTTACAGCTAAATCTACTGATTTTGCAATATTTTTCCATATTTCAAGAAATAACTATTTAATATGCTTTATTTCTACCAAATTTGTGAATTGCTTATGCTTGTTGCTCGCCTATGTTAACATTTCTGATTATGAAGGCGGAGTCGACATTTATATTATGTTTCTAACAACCAACACTGTTGTAGAATTTGCTATGTTCATAACAAAGATGTAAAATTGTGAGCTATTATACGGCATCAGAAAACTAAAGCGATATTGTTTAAAATATGTTATTTCAACAAATGGTCTCTCCTGACACTGTTTTCAACTGGATATTACACCAAGGTTTTAAGTTTATTTCCTATTTGTGGCACTAAGAGAAATTAGAATTTGAATATTCAAAGTAGCTGTTCAAAATTCTCTTAGGTTTTAATCGGGATCGTTTAAAGCCTGTGGTGACAGCACACTCATCAGATTTAGGTTGAAAGAAAAAAAGTCTGATTTTTAGCAAATTTTGTTGACTAAAGGCAAGTACTATGTGAATCACGAAAAATCACGGTATTAAAATTATTGATCACATTTCGATTACGAAAATCACGTGATATGCGAACTTGACCGTGATTGAACGCGTTAAATGAGACTCAAGACTATTTTCGCAGCTAATGGGCTTCATAAATAAATAAGCAGTACTTCCTGCTGCTGGATTGACTTGGAACGTGGTAAACAGTATCTTAGTACAACTTTAACACATGATTATATGAGAATAAAAAATAATCTGTGAATTTTGGCCACTAGCTTACCTAAAGTTTAAGTAGTAGTGCTTACTTGCAGCTCTGCTGCATTGATTTGAAGCTTTGCAAACACTCTCAGGATCACTAATTACATCACCTAGATGGGATTGACGATGATCCTACGTAAGGATTGGTCGCTAAAGGACATCAAGTTAAGCAGTAGCTGTAATTATCGCTCTGTTAGATTCACTTAAAACTAGGCCCTTAATGGCCTAACTACACATTGAAATTCATTCTTAGTTGTACAATTTAGTGTCCTGAATAGTATCACTGGTAAATTTTTGAAACAACGCGGCGGAATTGGTATCCCAGTATTCTTTCATCTTTTTCGAACTAATCGCTATTCAAAACCTTATTGGATGAATTTGTCTTTCACCAAGCCTTATACAAATAGATATTTTTGATGGAGAAAACAGAATTAACTGGTTATAGATATAGTCAGAAAAAAAGTGGCAGGTTGGAAATCGTTGGCACAGCTGACTGGCCACAAAGTACACTAAAGGTGAAGATTTTTTCTAGTTTTTGCTGTTAAAGAGAAAATAATGAAAATATGATTAGTATAATCACTACTTACTAGTTTTGACTGGGGAGTACGAGGTTAGGTAGAAAGAAGCTGCAAAGAAGAGCTTTAAGTCGATACATGCGGATTTTTGTGTATTTAATAAGAAAGACATTCGAAAAACAATACTTTTCCTCAACCTAAAAATTTTTCTCTCGACCTAAAAAAAAACTTGAAAATTGAAGCCTACGTTTCAACCTTGTCTACTGCAGTACACTTAAGGTGATAAGAGCTTACGATACTGGACCAACTTGTCTAATAGATCCCAATATATTTATATAATACCACAAAGTTATAAGACCAAGATTTTTTGACCCCCAAATCTATATCTTATAACCAAAGTTCACTATAAATTAAAAAAAATTTTTTTTTTTCAAAAATATATATAGTTCAGTTTTTAAGAGCCACCTTTTCGCATATAACATTTACATCACTAAAGTTTTAACTTTAATTTTAGAACGCTTTTTATTTACTGTTTTAAACACCCCCCTGCATTTCAACCATGTTTTGACAACACAATTGGCAACTTTTAGATATTTATTGTTAAGTAGATACTTAGTTTACTTAACCTCTGTATAATAATAGAGCAAAATCTAATTTTTTTAATTTTGTGAAATCAGACATCTTACAAGTATTTACCTCGAAAATGATTTTGAAGCAGTTTNAATCTAATTTTTTTAATTTTGTGAAATCAGACATCTTACAAGTATTTACCTCGAAAATGATTTTGAAGCAGTTTTGAAAAACTTGAAAACTTGAGTTTTGAAAAACTTTCTTTCTTATATCCAAATAAAAGTGATGAAATACGCACTTTGACGTGTTATCGTGTTATNAGTTTTGAAAAACTTTCTTTCTTATATCCAAATAAAAGTGATGAAATACGCACTTTGACGTGTTATCGTGTTATCGTGTTATTTATTTTTTTGAAAATGTCAATAACTATTTTTAATACAAAGTAAAATGTTTTTTGACAGAAAAGTTACATTTCTTATCGAGTGGAAGAAATGTCGCATGAGAGTAAATATGGAAATGTTTCTTGCTGCATGACATCGAGGAAAATAAAGTTTTAAAGTTTTGATTTGCTGTNTGAGAGTAAATATGGAAATGTTTCTTGCTGCATGACATCGAGGAAAATAAAGTTTTAAAGTTTTGATTTGCTGTGTATGAGTTAAAACAAATTGAGAATTTTATGAGTCCGACAAATTTCTATGTCAGAACATTATTTTATTCATCAAAATCTAAGCCTACTTAGGTATAATCTNGAGTCCGACAAATTTCTATGTCAGAACATTATTTTATTCATCAAAATCTAAGCCTACTTAGGTATAATCTTAGAAGTTACGTCTTGAAGACAAATAATAATAGTACTTTTTCACATTTTTCTCGGATTATGGTTGGATTATACCAAAGGGTGTTCATTTTACTTAAGGACAAGTTATATGTAAGGTGCTAGAGAACTAACCAAAATTATAGGTCCCAGTAGGACTCTAGATCCCTTACTATTTGAATTGCGCGACCCAGGTATGAGATTTCCTCCCTCTTTCATAACTATTTAAGTTCTCTCGACTATGATTGGATGGGCTACTTTTCATCTTGAGAGATATCTGTCCCACACAATCACCCAATCACCCTACAGCATCAGTCTCGCAGCATACGCTGTTTAAATGACTTCAAGAGAAAAATATGATGCTCGAAAAAGTAACAAGTATGATGGTTTGAGCTTTGTAAGTACAGTGGTTTCAGCTTAATGTCACTTCCGATGGAGCCAAAAAATCGGTTGACATTAAGCGGAGTTGACAATAGCCGATAATGTCACCTGAGCGATAATTTAAAGATTAGGTGACAGTAACCAAAGTTCCTGGTTTTAGCGGCACATTTTATTATACGAAATATTTTTCAATTTAATTTACACGTTTTAAAGGTTATTACCTGAATTTGGAATACTTTAAAAGCAAATAAAGTCTCAAAGTAATCACTCTTACGCTTGCAAATTCCACTTGAACTTTTGTGCAGTCGTTTTTGTAACAAATGTCAAAATGGCTCAATAGAATTAGTTCATGTGGTACATCACTCAATCAGCAATTAGAGGCAAATTACAAATCTGACATGCATTATTGACGTTAACGTCAAATTTTGCAAAAGAAATTTGGCAAATCTATAGAGTTATTTTGAGAGAATTTTACTTGACCGCCACAAATGGTTGCCAGATTCGTATTAGAAGTGAATTTTCTGTTCGATTGAAATACTTCTAGTCAAATTTCAGTGGGTTATTCGAGATTTATTGTAAAAAATTAAAAAAAATTCAGTGAAATTTGCAAAAACTCGTGTTGTGCACTTTAATAGATGTTATATCCTTAATCTAGAAAAAATTTACGATCAATTGACATAATTATCTTTCATTTAATTTTGCGATAAGAAACTTTGGTACAATTTTTCCAAAAGTGGGATGAGAAAGTTTTCTTAGTGTGCCCATCTAAGTTTANGCGATAAGAAACTTTGGTACAATTTTTCCAAAAGTGGGATGAGAAAGTTTTCTTAGTGTGCCCATCTAAGTTTACCATACTCGCGGTTGGGAAACGTCCGCGATTGCTGGTGAGTCTTTAAGAAAATAAGCCTTCATGATCGAGGATGTTGTACTTAAGGTAAGAGACCGCATAGTAAATACAACAAATAGGTTAATGAAACCGTTCCTACAAGCGTCACTAATCACCCACACTATTTAAACAAATATGAGTTTATATTCTGCCCTTGCGAACCGAAAGTTTCCATTAAAGTGTGCTTANGCCCACACTATTTAAACAAATATGAGTTTATATTCTGCCCTTGCGAACCGAAAGTTTCCATTAAAGTGTGCTTATATGCAATACAGGCAGTTCAAATGAGGTGACAAAAGGCGGAGGATGACAGTAGGCGGTGTGACAATAGGCAGAGTATTTAGTACATGAGAGCATGGAGTTTAGCCGGGGGAAAGGCAACCGGTTGACATAAAGCGAAGTGTGACTTTAAGGGGTAGTGACATTAAACTAAAACCACTGTATATGACAACCAAGCACCAAATACGGCGCTAAATCCTTACAATCCTTCGTTTTATTCAGTTTTTTCTGAATCATTCAATCCCGTAACAACCTAGCAAAAATTAGTATAAGGAGGTTTAAGATGAGTAAAACACCTTTGAAATAAACCTGCATTTGACCAAAAATGCTGCACTAAAAGCATTACAAAAACAAACAAAAAATTTGGCAATAAAAATTGTGCCATCTTGAAGATTTTGTCCTAGAGAATAAATATCTGCATAGAAGTACCNGCCCACACTATTTAAACAAATATGAGTTTATATTCTGCCCTTGCGAACCGAAAGTTTCCATTAAAGTGTGCTTATATGCAATACAGGCAGTTCAAATGAGGTGACAAAAGGCGGAGGATGACAGTAGGCGGTGTGACAATAGGCAGAGTATTTAGTACATGAGAGCATGGAGTTTAGCCGGGGGAAAGGCAACCGGTTGACATAAAGCGAAGTGTGACTTTAAGGGGTAGTGACATTAAACTAAAACCACTGTATATGACAACCAAGCACCAAATACGGCGCTAAATCCTTACAATCCTTCGTTTTATTCAGTTTTTTCTGAATCATTCAATCCCGTAACAACCNGTTTTATTCAGTTTTTTCTGAATCATTCAATCCCGTAACAACCTAGCAAAAATTAGTATAAGGAGGTTTAAGATGAGTAAAACACCTTTGAAATAAACCTGCATTTGACCAAAAATACTGCACTAAAAGCATTACAAAACCAAACCAAAAATTTGGCAATAAAAATTGTGCCATCTTGAAGATTTTGTCCTAGAGAATAAATATCTGCATAGAAGTACCGCTGCCAAATTTGACCTTTGACCTGTTCAATTATTCTCAAATTTTGCAGGAAGATAGAGAATGATTCTGAAGAGATTTGATAATAATCGAACAGGTTTGTCTGTCGGTAATGAAAACTTCGATGAACGCCGAATATCAGAGGTCAATTTTGACTCCATTGGTCCCTATTTAAAAGTTATTAGCTGATGCGTTCTCTGGGTTCATGTAAAATTAAAGAATAAACGAGCAGGTTTTATTGTCTCTGTAATGGTAACTATGGTGATCTCTGGAGGTCAAAGATCATTTTCGTAAGAGTGCTACCATGCCAAATTTACTTTCCAAGACAATACCCTTCAGTTGACATAATTTTTGTTAGCTTCTTCTTGTTTGTTTGTCGAACTTTATTTGTGTCTTATTTTTTTCGTGTAGTTTATATTATTTTATAAAAGTCTTCCATCTGGAAAATTCATACACGCTTTTTAATACACGAGACAAATCAAAACTTCGATTTAAAAAAAATTAATTTCAGATAAATTCGAATATAACCATACACAAAAACATTACATATAACCAGAGGGCGGATATATACTTTCTAAAAAACAGCGTTTTACTTACTTAAATACTTGCCAAAAAGCGACGAAATACAGATAAAAAAGTATAAAATAAGTAACAATACTTTGTTATTTTTGGTAAGTATTTACAATTTTTTATATTAATTCACTTAATTGAAGCCTAAAAACCCGGTTGTATGCTAATTTGGATCATAAAAATCGAACTGTTTGATTTATTGTTTAAGTAATGTTTAATTTAAACACTATCGCGGCTCCAATACATAAGTCAGATGATTTTTATATAGTTTAAAGGAAATTTTCATTAAATTTTTTCTGAAAAAAAAAGTTGGTTTCTCCAGAAAGTATACCATTATTTGGCGCTCGTTTTAACCGACGTAAAAGCATGTCTTTATTATAACTGGGACCACGAAAAAGCGTTTGTTGCAACTGAAGGTTCGGCTTAAATCTTTGGGTCCCAACTGCACACTTCAGTCCAATTTATTTCGGTCCCTCGGAATTCGCCTTGCCGAAAATTTAATGGACGCATAATTTAATTTTAAATATACTTCTTTGAACAAAACTGTGAACTTTTACGTTCTGCAGTTTATCATTTTGACGCATCGGCAAATTTAGAGCGAATATGAGGGAAATTATCCTCGAAAAACGATTAATACATCAAATTACTTGACAAAGTACTTTTTAATTACTTAATATTCAAAATTACTTTCGAAAGTACTTCCTAATGCTTAAAAACCAAAAATACTTAAAATACTTTTTTATAAGGGCATTCCATTCATCCTCAAATTACATGAATCGGAAAGATACGAAGTTACAGAGGTGTAGGTGCAATACCCAAAAAGAAGTAGATAAGTAAGTATCCGCCCTCTGCATATAACAAACAAATTTTTTACTGAATTTATATAATTTTTCCATCTTGGATTGCATGGAGCGTAGCTGCTGGCAATTCACACGACAAATCCCGTCTCAAATTTGAGTAGCCACATTATGTTAAAAAAAGATTTTTTTTTGTTCGAACTATGCAATTTTATGAAAATCATATTAATTTCTCCTATAATGTGGAGTCTTCTCATTCTGCACATACCAACTTCTTCCATGTACGATTTACAAGAACCTGTTATATTTTGCTTTAATGCAGTACTTATTGTCGAAAATTATGACCTCCCATTGACTCTAAAGTTAAACTGTCCAATAAATTTTGAAAATTTTGATCAGAATTTTTTGATTCTTTCTGCTTTTATTTTCTTCTCAAGTTTCAAAGTCGTGGCTTGTGACTCAACATAAAAAAAAATAAAAATCGAAATATAGCAATTACATACGAACATATGCACAGAGCCTAGAAGAGGTTGACAAATTTCAGTTAATATAAAGATGGTTTTTAGCTTCCTTTCTGCTTCAAGATCAGTTTTTTCACTTGGTTAAGTAGAGTTCAAAGTTTAGAACAGTAAGTTAAAGTTTTGGTTTGCCAAACTTTTCTCGTCCCAATGTATTTAATTTTTATGATATTTCAATTTCCGAGTTACTGGAGGACAAAATGGCAATATATATCCCATAAGTTACTGAAAAAGTGAAATGAAGCACAATTTTCTGATTTGTCATTTGCAGGGTTTATACTCATTTTAAAGTTGTCGAACATCTTACGTGATGTTTTTCAAAATGGATTTTCTTCATTGACGTAGAGGAGGAAATGGAATAGCGGGTGAAAAATATGAATGAGGATGAGGGTCAAAAACATCAACATTCAAAAAAAATTTTATCTACGGATAAGTCATGCATGATCGTATCTTTAGAAAATTTTCTTCACTCGTACTTTCACTTTCATTCAATGCCTCGTTTGGCATTTGCCCAAAAAATTCAGTATAACAAAATTTTCCTCTTGGCTGCATCTAGTCCTACCGAAATGAACAACTATCACATTCATAGAAACGCGACCTCGATGGTCCTGATTCTTTTCCATTCCCAAAACCACATCATCTTACATATCAAATTTTAGAAAAAGTATATTATTCCTGGTGTAGGTTTTGATATATATATATTATTAAATTGCAGCAAGAGATAACATTAAGATGAAGTTTAAAATTATTAGAAAATAGTAACAATCCGGTTTTGTCAAATTTGACAAACACAAGCTTCTTACGGCACCCCCTAGCTATAAAGTATAAAAATCATCCCTCGCTTTTACTATTATTAGGGTCATCAAGTCTGACACTTATCCCTATTCATAGAGACCGTATAATACTTCCTTTTGTTATATCGCAACATAATGGAGTATATTTTGCTCCGATGATGCTAATGCTACGGATGTTTTATGTACTAATTTGAGTAATGTATTTTCTGTTCTATTGTTATGCTTTTGCATTGTATTCTTAAAGTGGTACTTAAAAAGTTTCAATACTTTAAACTGGTGGCAAAATGTTAATACTATCACTTTCAATGATTGATCATTATATAAAACGTAGCGACTGTAGAATCATCGCCTAAGCCATATCTGAACTTCAATCACATGCGTAACCAAGATATTGATGATACTGAAACCCGTAAATCACTGATGTAATTGAGGCAACAATGATGACAAATATAATCATAGGTAAATTAGGTATTGTTGGCAATAAAGACGTAGACATGGATGTTATGGATAGTCATCAAAGAATAGTAGCAAAGAGTAGCAACTCTGAACCGACAATACTAAAAGGGATCAAAGCTAATTGAAAAAAGGTTAGCATTGTCATCCAGCTCTTTTCTATACCTAGTAACAACAAAAAATAGTATAGTATTAATTTTCTTCACATTAGGTAAAAATAGCTTGGTGCTACAAGTAATTAATAATTTTGATTCATTTATTTATTGGAGTATTTTGTTTGGCATGTAAAGCGCAGGTACACTTTAGGTAAACTTAAATTCGACTTAATTTAGTTTCTAATTTTTTTATTGCTAATTCTGGGTGATAAAAGTAAGATAACTAAATCAAAGTGGTTTGTTTGATACAATAGAAGATGGGATGACGGTTTTGAATATAATGTAAATAAATTTGACTCAATGATTACCAGTAAATTTGATTAAATAATTTTCAGTTATGTTGTCTGAAAATTTCTGTCGATGACGCATAGATTTATGTGAGCTATAAAAGGAGCAAAACAGATTAACCTTACAAAATAAATTTTGAGATATTTTCTGTCAATTATGTCATTGCTTTATGATTAAGTTTTGACAAATAGAGCGATAAGTATAGAGTAATGCAAAAATTTATTTAATAAAAGGAAATCAATGTGTCATATATCTCACAATTCAGTTACTCAATACCTTGATTTTCATAGAACAGTTGGTATTTGAATTAGAAGGTGTCATTCCTCAGACCATGAGACTTTGATCGAATTTTATTTTGACATACTTACTCTTCCACATTAGAGTGAGAGACAAATAAAAAATCTATATGTTGAATTACGATAAGTTGATTTTTCGCAAAACTTGAATGTTAACATGGGTTTAGAAGCATTGGGTTGAAATTTTATGTTGAATGTTTGTTTTGCTCGTATCCAAAGTGAACACAAAGTAACTTGTATAGGGATGTTATTTATACACAGGAACAGAATAAGCTTTGAGGTAGATTCAGTAACGGATACCACAGGAACAATTTTCTTACTAGGAAAGGATTCAAGTCAGGAACAGGTCAGGAACAGGTCAGGAACAGGAATAAATCAGGAACAGTGCTTAGTAGGATGATAGAAACAGGTCAGGAACAGGAACAGATCAGGAACAGTGCTTGGTAGGATGATAGAAACAGGTCAGGAACAGGAACAGATCAGGAACAGTGCTTGATAATGATGATAAGAACAATAGTCAGGAACAGATCAGGAACAGGAACGTGCCAGGAACAAGATTGACAGGAACAAGAGTTAACAGCAATTGGTTCAAGTATTATCCAGTCTATAGGTGCACTAAAGTGACAATAAACTTGGAAAACACAATTAAAACTGTTAATAAAAATAATTACTATTAAATTAGTAATGAGCGTAATTAGAAAATAAGAGAGCGAAAAATTGAGCTACCTTCCTCTTTGAATTCTAATTGAACACTGATTTAATTTAAAGGAAAATGGGCGCTTATGAATTGCATAAATAATATTTATAAAAGAATAAATAAATTTCATTAGGCATTGTTTCGTTGGCAACGCGCACTGAACAATGTTCATAGGTTGAACTTTTCGACACCTACTCAAAGTAACTTTTGCAGAGTTGATACTGCAATGAATAAAGAGATAAAAATGACGGCTCAAAATAGTGTTTACAGGTAATTTAAATCTATCTGATTGCAACAATATGCCCAGAGATACAATTATCTCTTGTGCTGCAAAAAGTTCGAAAACACATTTATATTTCCCATAAACATCAAATATTGTATAAAAATGGCTAAAAATACTGATACTATTTAGAATAATTGAAATATTATAAAGGTACCTGTTCCACAAATGGATCCTAGTGAATTTGAGTAGCAAAATTTGTCAAAGGTAGATTAATAAGAGGCGAGCTACACAATTAATACAAATTTTGATCATAAAATAACACTTTTGAATTTATAGTTTTGTTTCATGTAAAATTTTGATTTTGTATCTTAAAACGTAGCGTTGTTTAAAAGAATCGCAATAAAGCAAACTTTTAAATAAATTTGGTACAACAAAACCTAAAAGAAATGGGACCAGGTCAATTACCTTAGAATGATTGATTTGAACTGTCGATACCTCGTTTTTTATTGGAGTACGAAATTTAAATTTAGGAAGAATAATGCTCTGGTCGAAAAATTCAAGAATAATGCAAATTATTCATATTATTCTTAGAAAAAATAGGCAAGTTGGGAAATAGACCACCTTTCGATACCTCCCGAGCTACTCTGTTTCTGTTCATTTCATATTCTTAAATGAATTATTTTTATGCTCCCTTTATACTATGAATTTTGTAAATACAATATGTAATAGATATTGCAAAACGAAAAAATAGATTTTAAATCATAGACAAGAAGAATCAATCAAAAACTGAATGATCCAAAATAAATCAATTGAAACGAATTCATGGATTCAGTAACTCGAGTTTTAGATGCACAGGCAACAAGTTCAATTACAATTTCAATTGATTAACACTCTAGTAACAAGAGTATTGAATTGAATTTCGTCGGCACTTCTCTTGTTATTTTTGGCAACACTGTCACTGCAGTACAACCACTCGCCTGTGGTTTTATGTGACATGATGATATATAGTACTAATATATCGTGTCATTTGGATTTCTATGTTTTCTTATTTGATCTCACTGTATAGACAGTCTGAAGTGTTTGAAGTAATGAACTAGAGACAATTTTACCTTATAAGAGTTAGCTGGTAATGTTTCAGTTTTTAAATCAATTCCTGCGACTTTGGTTTCTATCCAATTTATATATTTTCCGGATATCTGGAAGCGAAAAAACGCGTTCATTTAACGCCATGATAAAAATTTGAAGAAAATTTTTTAGTTTTTACAAATGCTAGTGTAGAGATAGAAAGTTGTAGTTGGTCATATGTGTAATTTGGTTTTAGTAACAATTTTAATTTTAATTGTTTGAGTTTTCGATAAAACCAATTTAATAAATAAACGAAAAGAAAAGAAGGAAAGCAATCTTTATTAGTTATTGTGATTGAGTGATGTTAGTTTGACTTTTATACATTTATAGCACAGATTTGTTTAATTTTATACGAAATTTGACTGACAACCGACTTCTTATTCTTCATTGATTCATTCAACTGATGTACTTTTTTAACACATTTCTTATATTTTTTCGTGTGAATTTGGCATTATGTCAGAATATAATGCAAGCATGATTACATAATGAAGAAAACTTTCCTTTCCATAACGGAAACGGAGGAAAGGGGAAACGAAATAAAATCCAAACAATGAAAACCAAAAAAAAAACACAGTATTTTTCAAAATTTTGCAACAATAAAGCTAATCTATACTATTAGTTCATTTCTCACCACACATAAGGGTCCTGGATGACTCCCATTTTGAGCTATTAGACTTGGAGTTGTGACTCATTACATGAGTCATAATTTTCATATGTTCCAAAGCTAGAGTGACTTAGTTACTCTTTGACTAAACTGTTGACCTAGGCATTCTTAAGATTCAGGTTTTTATTTGATTGAGAGTCCCATAGCTCATGAGTCATGAGTCATGAGTATGACTCATTGACTCAAAGTTTCGACTAAAAGTGATTTTTCATTCTTTTGATTTTACTTTCGATTTCAGTATAGAAAGCACAGTATATGTGCCATTAATATATGGCTCAGCGTCAATGAGTCAAAATATCAGCGCCTAGAGTTTTGTTATTGACTCACTATCAGACTGATAGTCAGGATACATAGAATACCTTACTCCTAACAATAACTGAGTTAGAGAGGCTCAGGTGACTTGCCTATGAGTCATTAAATGACTCATAGACAACAAGAATACTACTATATACTTCTTACTTTTTATAGTTAAAAACAGTAAAAACTAAAGTAATATTAATAAAAGGAAAATAATTTCGGCACAAATTTTTTTCCAACATTTTTTTTACTAATTCCTTATTTTTTTTTTGTTTCGTGTTGAAAAATGATAAAATGAAAGAGAAAACAAAAGGCCATGGCATTTCGTTTTAAAAGGAGAGCTTTTCCATCAATATGACTCATCGAGATCAATGTACTCTCTAATGGGAATGCACTATTGTCTTTGTAAACAGAAAACTTATAGATATAATCATAATTCCCTTCCATAGTTTTCCCATAAGAAAACTTATTCGAACACTTATTTTCTCCATTACCAAAATTGTGAAGAACTAGAAGAGGTCGTCAACAACTAGTCGAATCGAAAATCACTCAATCCTAAATCCACTCTAACTGTAACATTTGATGAGAAAAACTAATAGGTCTAGAGATCATCAATAACCGCATCTTTAGTCCTCAAGAGAGAAAGTAGAACGTATTCAACTATTCTTTGAGTTAAGAAAAAGGAGTTTGTTGCAATTAATTAGTAATGGAACTATGGTTCCATTTTATCTCTTAACCCGACATAGCATTTCCAACAAAATCCCTCATTAACTCTCAGCTTTCCACGTTTCTGCATATTATAGAAAACTATGAATGCATGGTCTACTGGAATGATATATTTCTCTCCCCATTAGACATTCTTTTAAGCCTTCTAGCTTTTACTAATGAGAGCTATACAAAAATGGCATAGGAGGGTTAATAACTCCATCACCATTATACATAAAGAATAATACAGCTATAGTAATCATTACATTGCTCAAATATACAGTGAGTTTTTTCCAAAACGGCGTAGTTACTCAACTTGTTTCCAAGGTATTTTTCAAACACACGAGCGACCATGGTGGTAGAAAAAGTACAAACAAAGTCAACAAATTTAAAACAAAGAAGATTGATTGATTGATTAATTTCTTACATAAATCCAATGAAGAATTTTCTCTACTTAATAGTATCCACTTAAGAGTAATTAAATAGCTTATAAACTCTCATATAAACTTTGTTGATTTTGATTTTTTTTTTTTTAATTATTTTATAGTTGAGACATTTTGAAAAAATCGCAGTGCAACAAGTACGACAACGTTCCCATTATCCACAAAAGTTAGATTTCACAAAAGTTACTAACTAGCTAGCAAAAAACCATGTTGATCATATCAAGTAGTATTTTACGTTTGATGAAAAATGATTGTTGACTTTTGTCTGGGTCGATGGTTTCGTATCTGAGAGAAAATCAGGTTTTGAAGAAGAAATGGGTTATTAATTAGAAGCAAGCTTCATTATAACCGGACGAAATTCCTGTGTATGCTGAATTGTTTTTCACATCTGAAAATTCAATATAGCCGAGTTCATTATAAACAAATATTTATTTAAAAATTGAAAATCCTATATCTCACGGGGTTTATAAGTATGGGCCAAAAGTAACTTCTTGTAAGGTTCAAAAAAAGTGAACAAATTGTCGACTTATGTAAATATTATAACAATGTGTAGTAATTCTTGACATGAAAATATGCTTCTCTTCGTATCAACTCAATAGACAATTTTGAAGACCATGAAAATATCATATTACACCTAAATACCAAGTACTTTTGTATTTATTTAAAAATCATAATACTTATGAAACCTAATGGCTAATGGTAGGTTGTATAAGCAAAGGCCTCAAATTTTTAGAGAAAGATTCTACCATAACCAAGAGACATAGTTAGAAAAATTGTTAATTAATAATCTGTAGTAGCACAGAAATGCAAATATTGTGCTTCTTGCTCTTGTGCAGGAATATAATAAAATTCTATCTAATGAAATTTTATTTGAAAACTTTCTTCCGGTCCAAAAAGTAATTTCTGACATTGACATAAAATTACTACAGATACTCAATAGTGTCGCATTTGAGAGTTTCTAATTCTAAAGGGCAGAGAGCCTTAATTTACGTTTTGTTTATGAATCATGGGAATTTACATAAAGTTCCTCAAGTTTTATGACTTTCACTTTCTTAATTATAAAATGACATTCATTAAGAGTGTGCCAAAACAAGAAACCCTAAATTTGAGTTGGAAAACAACGAGAAACTTGTCAACCTTAGCTTAATTTATCACTAGCAAAGAAATGCATCAAAATAATTACTTTCGTACTTTTAGTTCATGTAATGTATTAATGAGGGAAATTTTCCGATAAGATGTAGTCCCAAAAAAGTATAAATATCCAAGTTTGTCCAATCAGCAGAGTGAACTAATCTTTGATTATTTTGATATAGTTAGCCAAACTTAATTTAAAAAAGTTTTTGCAGACATCAACAATTTCTAGTATTGGAAGAAATATCACAAATGTTTGTTTAATTAATTTATTACGATAGCACAACTTATATTTTCAACTTATATTGTATTGTAGTGTGAATTTACATGACAAGAAAATTTAATTTCGCCTTAGAAACCTCAATATAGACTTGNTTATATTGTATTGTAGTGTGAATTTACATGACAAGAAAATTTAATTTCGCCTTAGAAACCTCAATATAGACTTGGGACCATATCTCATTGTAATATAAGGTACAAGTGTATAAATTGAAAGTTTAAGTAGAAGAGAGAAAAGTAAGTATACTCAGAGAAATCTGACAATAATCTCAGAAGCGCTATTGTTATTTTATAATAATACACAAGATAACCTAATTCTAAGGATAAATTGGGAAAAAAACTTAATAAAATCTAAACTTAAAAACTTTTTTGCATAAAACTTGTAAAAAAAAATAGATATCAATCTGAACAATGGCTGAGATAAAAGGCTAAACGAAGAAAGCTTTACAAGATTGACAAAAAGAATAAAGTCGTCAAGAAACGGAAAGTGAGAAAGGTTGCGATAAAGAAGAAATCGGTAAAACGTTTGTCACAAAGACACAATACCTAAATAAAAATGATGATAAAAAAATCATAAAACCATTGACAACTGTAACTGTCTGAAAAATAACAATTGGGACAGAAATAGCACCGAGTACCCTGTTTCCGACTAAACCTACATTCAATGATGTCAATTATGTGAGAGGTGCTTGTATACGAAATAAACACAAAAATACCGAGTTACTCAATGAGTAACATTCTCTACTTATAAGGTGAGTTCTAAATACTTATGCTAGATAGGAAGAAGTGAATCAATTAGTAGAATCTTTTTGCTGGGTATAAATCCAATAACAAGAATATAGTATCAATGAGTCGTCAAACTCAAAACACCACCCATTTTGCAGAATATTTTAAGTTTTTTAGATTTATTTAAGATTAATTGTCATTGTTTTAAGTTTATTTTACATTTCTTTTATTTGTCGTTTCGTATTAGGCTGTTTTAAATATTTTAGTCAAACTTTCTCCATCGTTTGTGTGGAGTATGTTGGGTGTGGCCTATACTGGTTTTGCACATATTTGGTAGAACCCATATATGTATCATAGTCTGACTTTATGATTACTCCTAAATAACGAAGTTGGTTAGGATAAAATAGTAGCCATTTACCCAAAAGTCGGTAAATAAAAAACAAACCCTTGAGTTGGGTAAAGTTTGAAAGAAAAATGTGAAGAAGTTAATGCGTCTCATTGACTGAATTTCTCTCGCTCGGTAAAAGGTGGTAAATTTTCTCAAATACCAAGTTTTAAAAATTTACCATATTGAAGGGTATACCCTTAATATNGTTGGTTAGGATAAAATAGTAGCCATTTACCCAAAAGTCGGTAAATAAAAAACAAACCCTTGAGTTGGGTAAAGCTTGAAAGAAAAATGTGAAGAAGTTAATGCGTCTCATTGACTGAATTTCTCTCGCTGGGTAAAAGGTGGTAAATTTTCTCAAATACCAAGTTTTAAAAATTTACCATATTGAAGGGTATACCCTTAATATNCGGTAAAAGGTGGTAAATTTTCTCAAATACCAAGTTTTAAAAATTTACCATATTGAAGGGTATACCCTTAATATCTAATTATCACTTATGATAAAATTAGAACCAATTACAAGGTTTCAGTTTCTTAAGGGTAGCATAGTCTGGTGATATGATAATTCTTTAAATATCTATGCTATTTGAATTTAAGTGAATTGTTTACAAAAAACAGTATCCCCTGATGTTTGCATAGTATGATGCACTCAATCTCTGTCTCTCTCTCTAACTGGTAGAAAAGAAAACTTTCCGCGAAGTCTATCATTTCAAATTAGCCTAATATTAACTTAAGTTGAGACTTCTGCAGTAACTTCAGTACTAATATCTATGTCGAAATCCATAAATTGTTTTCATGAGTCTAACTAACTATAGCTGGAAACCTTATGGGAAATGCCTCCAAAGTGCAACACAGCATTGTTTACTCCAAATTGGTATTCAGACAGATAGACGAATATGACAGTGACATTAAAAATTTTCAGCGTCGCTATTTGCAGTTACGAACTTCTAACTTATAATTTAGTGACCTGTTGAAGAGTATGTCTAGCTGAGTAATTATTTTTTATGACTTGTAAGAAAAAATATTCACTTTTAGATATCCATTAGATGTTGGCAATGAGAAGTATACTACTATTAGCTTAATATGCAAGGAGATGTGCACACATATTTATGCAAAGAAGGTAGCATTACCCTGCGTATATTTACAATGTCTACTAAAAATTAATATTATATACCATGTTTGTTTACAAAGTAAGAATCACTTAAGGTGAAAGATGTGACCTCAAAAGAAAATTAATTTAAGCTCAATTTTCCCGTAATGCAAAAAATCTGCAAAAATATCTGGACCGAAAAATTTGGTTATAAAATACTTGTCTTAAGATACGTGATGTAAAATGTAGGTTGAAAATTTGCTGTTACAGCAAACAGCAGCCTATTGATCCTCCGGCCTACAAAAGAATCTTAAACAAATTGTGCCAATACAAAGAATAACAAAACTTTTAAATGAAAATCAAGTGTAGAAGTTATAGAAAGTTTGACATTGTTAGCTAAAATTTGATGGATGAATCGGTCAAATCAGTTAGATTATTTTATTACGTACTATGGTTGATTTGCTAGTAGCAAGCACGATTTTTTATAGTCTTTATTTTGAACAAATGAAAAACTGGGTGACTGGGATGAATTCAATTGGGATATTTTTTCCGGTAAATGAGTTGAAGTAGCAATTGGCAACTCAACTTCATTCCACCAATCATGAACTAGAAATTTCACAAAAAAACTGAAGTATGACTACATCCTTTAGAGAGTTTTACCTAGTTGATAAAGTTTGCAGGAAACTTTCCTCAAATATATGCGCCTGAANGACTACATCCTTTAGAGAGTTTTACCTAGTTGATAAAGTTTGCAGGAAACTTTCCTCAAATATATGCGCCTGAACAAGTACGACTTTCCACTAATGTTAACATGTTGCGGGAAAGCAAGGTTTTTTTTTAATTTAATAATAGGCGTAAGTCTGACTCAAATTTTGTCTTTCAAATAAACTTAGGTCCCATAAAAAATTTGAATATTCATTTCAAGTTTCCTATTTCCTTTTCTTCGTATCAGAATAATTCTCATCCTCACAATGCGACGTAGTTTTTACGTATTTTTGTACTTTTGTTAAATTTTGTCTCGCAGTGAGTCATTATCAGATCGAGGATAGTTTGGTTCTAAAAATTACAATTTCAGGTACCTAAAAGTTTTAAAAAATTACAAGTTTTGGTATTTAAAATTTTCTAAACTATTGACCACATAGGCTTCAAAGTTGAAGACAAATGAAGTATGAAGTTATTGAAGAAAGAAGAAGCTTCTTAAACCATTTTTTGGTAGAAAAAAGTTGTAAAAAATATTTTTCTTAAACTAAATGCCGAATAAAATTTTTGTTAGTTATTATTACATAAGTTTATTGGACTGGAAAACATGATTTATTCAGTGTGAATTTATATAGTAATAGAATATTTTGTGGTATCGTTTAGGTTTGAAAAAAAATATTCTTGCAATTTCTTCAAGATTCAACCGAACACCTAAGTTTAGATTATAAAACCGTAAAAAGATGGTTTGTCTGTCTATCCGTCTGTCTATCACTGTCCGTCATTATGTTGTTATTTATAGACCCTTGTTATTTATATAAACTTGGCATCTCTATTCAGTCCATGAACTTTTAGTGTGCATTTAAAACTTTTTTCAATGCTCGATTATGTGTATAGTGTATATTTGACGACGATTCATGCATTCATTACTAGAAATGAACTCTCAACCGATTTCTACTGTTAGGAAGAAATAAGTACACATGGAGAAAGTAGTAATTGTATAAGGCAAGTATAAAAAAATTAGGTTGTTAGGTTGTTAGGTCCAAAACATATGTCTCATACCATTTTAACTAGCGTCGAACTCATCTCATTAATGTGTAACTTATTTCTTCCTGACAGAGAATAATTATCTCTTGCAAATTAATTTATTCATTAATATACGTTTCGTTTTCAAACGAGTGTTCTACACACATTTTCTATATCCATTTTTTATGCTTTTCTATGTAGTTGTGAATAGTTCAAACGTAGAAGCAACAAATTTTTTTTAAATAAATNATCCATTTTTTATGCTTTTCTATGTAGTTGTGAATAGTTCAAACGTAGAAGCAACAAATTTTTTTTAAATAAATTTTTAAGCAATTTTCTTTAATTGAATTTCGTACTTTTTCCAAATCGTGGGAGGTGAGGATGGTGGAATATCTAAACGATGCGTCCATTCATTTAAACTTGCGCTGGACTTTTATTTTCTAAATATCGAGTTGCTAGAAATATCATCTACTCAAGTATATAGCGCCGAGATGCATTGCAAATCGTCAGTCTTTTTATAACGATAATAGTGCTAATAAATTAAATATCCNGTATATAGCGCCGAGATGCATTGCAAATCGTCAGTCTTTTTATAACGATAATAGTGCTAATAAATTAAATATCCACGATCCAGAACAGTTTATTAACAACGTTAATAACTAGCGCTAAATTGATCAAATCACAGAAAGCATAACAAAATCATTTTCAGATTTCCAAAATAAATATGAATTTTGCGCTCAGTCTCAATTTCGTCTCATAACTACAACATACAGTCCATATCACTTGCGAAGAGGTCGATTTTGAGGGTCATGACTAAAATACTGACAAAAAGCTGACATAAAATGCTGACCAATGTTATCTCTTATTTGTAACTTGGTCAGCCTTTTCTCGGTCAGCATATTGTTGGTAAGCATTGTCGAGAAATGGTGGATCCNGTCTCATAACTACAACATACAGTCCATATCACTTGCGAAGAGGTCGATTTTGAGGGTCATGACTAAAATACTGACAAAAAGCTGACATAAAATGCTGACCAATGTTATTCCTTATTTGTAACTTGGTCAGCCTTTTCTCGGTCAGCATATTGTTGGTAAGCATTGTCGAGAAATGGTGGATCCTAAGGGTCCCTCGATGATGTCCTGAGGGAGTGGAGTCACCGAGTCATCATAATCAATAGGAAAAACAATTAATTAATTAATAATAAATAACTAAATAATTAAAAATACTAAAAAACAATTAGACAAAGGAAAAAGGATGACTGACTTTATTGTCGGTTGGATAGCGTCTGAGTCTATCCACAGGGATAGACTCATCAGGTAAGTATATCTATATATATAAGAATGATAATAATAATAATAATAATAAATATATATATATATATATATATAGGGAGGGAAATGAAATGGAAAGGGAATCAGCAGCAGCTGAGTTGTTGTTGTTGTGTGGTGAACGGAAGTCCAGTTCCGTTCACCATGTGATGTGAGGCGGGGGTTGGTTTCCCAACAGCATTTTAGTCATGGCCCTCAAAATCGGCCTCTTCGCAAGTGATATGGACTGTAGAAAAAGAGAAACTAGGATATAAGGAATTTAAAGTGGCAACTCCCTGTACAGTGGAGAGCAAAAATAAATAACTTATTCGTAAACTGTCTGATTGAGGTGAAACCAAGCTTTCAATATTTGTCAAAATTCTTTATAGTGGCGAGAAGCCACTTGGCACAAAATTAACATATTCAAAATTAAAGTTTATTTAGTTTTTTTTAATTAGAGGGAATTCTTGTCTACCCTATGGTTACTCTATATATTTATATAAATTTAAAATAATTATTGTGCTTCAGAGCCATTTCTCGATATTTTTTGAGTAGTTTATGAAGCTACCAAGGTCCATCCTCATTACTCTGTAAGCCCTAGTTGACAATTGAGCAAGCAACTATCAACTACCAGAATTGTGTGAGGAATTTTTGATATAAAATTTTTTAATTTCTGACTTATAAAATTCAAATTTATGAAATTTTATATAAAAAACAGCACACAATCCTGGCTGTAGTTTATTAAATAAATCAGGATTGCGTGAAAAATTTCGTAGTCCTTATGACTTACGGAGTAAGTGCATTATGAGGCTAGAACTGGCAAACTTGACAAAGTGGCTTCTGAGAACCAAACATCGTCGAGGAACGGTCCAATAGTACAATAAATTAAAAAAATTATCAGAATATTGAGTAGAGAATGGCAAAAAGGAATCAGAATACTGTAAATAAGGATTTCATTTAATTCAAAAATCTTTAAATTTGAATTTTGAGAGAAATCACTTTCTGCCACAACATAGAATTCTAACAAGATACATGAAGAAAGTATGTTACTGCACGTAGTTGCGACTTAACATGGAATGAGATTGGGGGTTTCCCACCTCTAGTTTTTTTATGAAATGCTATTTAAATTCTTTCATTGTATGTACTGACAACTGATATAATTGCGTTTATACTGGGATTCACCAAAACAAGGGTTCTCCGAAAAACCTCAACTAGGTGTATGGTGTTAACAGACGTGGTATCTCACATAGCTATAGTTTTGGTCATAGGCATCCCAACAACATATTGTTTCAAAATATGATTTAGTCTTCATGTACTTCTACATTGCTAAGATTTAGATCTGCCCTTAGCGTGTGAATATGAAATTATGATAACACCTATTAATTTTTGCGAAAGAAAAATGTTGAAATTGCATGGTGCAGGCAAATACATAACGAGAATTAGAATAATAAAACACAACTCTGTCTGGTTGGTTTGTAATTATGCAGGCGGTATATAGTGCGTTCAAATAAGAAGGCGAAATTTTTGAGAAATACATTATGAACTTCTCAAGTTACTGAAAATCGTTGTTACGAAAGTTTAGTTAACTTTAAAAAGTGTCGCAAGAGTCAAATTTGTGAGAGTTTTAAAAACGCTGTTGCCGGATTTGCGCCTTCTTGTTTGAACACACTATTGTAATACAAATAAACTAAAACTCTCAAGTCCTTTTTTCTCTTTTGGTAAACATTATTCAGGCTAGACATCGAGTGATTGTCTAATCTTAGGAATTTGAGGACATAGAAATCCTGCTGTCAAGCAAAAGCCGATAAAAGTGTAAATAAACTTGTAGACGGATACGCTGAGAACAAAGTATCATGGTTTCATTTATGAGGAATGTAATTGATACAAGTTGAATTATATTTTAGCACAAAAAAGTATGCCGGATTAGCATTTATCCAGCGGGTATCTGGAAACTATAATGCTCAAAATTTGCACAAATATACTTTAAAATAAGCTCAAAAAAATTATATAGGTCTCTCAGGTCGCGACATCCGTTCGTTGAACTTTTATAATCACCAAAGATCAACTATTGAAACTCAGCAAACAGACTATGCTCGATATCAATCGAAAGCTGTTGATGTTTGAGTGATCCAAAGAAAATAATGAATGACTCTAAGACCCCTCTCCCCTCACTGCAGCGGTCTATGAGCCATCAAATGTCAACTATTGGATTTTACCAACAAAGGTGCTTGTAGAGGTAGCGATTAACAATCATAGTCATACTAAATTCAAGTAGTTCGTTAGTTCATTATTTCGTGAATTATCAAACTATTTCAGCTTAGTTTGATTACTAATTGCTACAATTACAAACACCTTTGTTCGTAAAAATCTAGTAGTTGACATTGGGTAATCCTTAGATCGCAGCAATTTGGTCATACAATATTTTTGGATCACCGACATCAACAACTTTCCATTGATACTCGACAAGCGTATGTTCAGTTTCAGTAGTTGACCTTTGTTGATGCATCAAATGTAAACGAAGCGGTTCCCATACCTGGAGAAATTCATCGTATTCCTTAATTAGGGNTTTCAGTAGTTGACCTTTGTTGATGCATCAAATGTAAACGAAGCGGTTCCCATACCTGGAGAAATTCATCGTATTTTTAGTATTCCTTAATTAGGGAAATATGTATTGCATGATTTTAAGAAGTTGCCAAACCACAAGTCAAGAATTAGCAAAATAGGAATCTGGATCATGTTATGCAATTTTACCTTTCGATATATACCAAACATATCAAATTTGTATCGAATATGATTCTTTTAGTAATATCATTGACTTCTGGTGATTTCTAGAGGGTATCCAAAATAGATTAAGTAATTGTATAATCCAACATCTAAGCATCATACCACTTGTTGTTTCACCATCCCACCTAATTATCGAGAAATTTGGAATGACCCATCTTTTGTTTGGTTACATCGCCTCCTTTGCAGAATTTTAACTTAAAAATTAGGAAAACGTATTTTATTGCCTCATTTTTTTTTCAACTTTAAATCAACAGATTATTATTATGTATTCATCCGTCATCACCATGTTTACAAATTTTTATAATAAATTTCTCAACTATTAGATTTAATGCTTCCTCCTGGTAAAAACGGAAGTCGAATTTCTTTATCGTATTTCAAATGCTGAGCTTGGTTTATAAAAATTTTGAAACAGCAACAACTGCCTTTTCTTTGATCCTTTGTTAATAGCTTAAAGTAACTTGAAAAATCTTCTACTTTCTTCCTCTATCTTTCAGTTGGGATTACATTGTAAGATTTTTACATAAAATCCTTAAAAGTGAAAGTTTTCTAACACGTGGCAGGAACTGAATAAATTCATTTCCTTTTATTTTGTATTTTGAGACTCAGGCTTAAAGTAGATATAAGAAGAAGAGTAGAAAATATGAAATTCGTTTCTTATGAAAAAAGTTTATCCTTAATTGGATAACTCAAACTGTTTTGGACATATAGATACATGTATAAAGAAGTTTTGCCAAGTTTACTTACTGCTGAATATTTGTAGCTGGTTGAAAGCTTCACTACCTTAAGGTAGATTTATGCCACTCTTGTTGTGAAAAGTTTGATATTCTCTGAGGCAGAAGAATTTAGGTAACCTTGTCGTATTTGTGAAATAAATAAACTTTAGCAACGGTAGATTCACCCGTAGACCAGAGCAGGTTTGATTACAGAAAAAATGTAATCGGATTAATGATTACATGATTGCAGTTAAAGATGAGTAATCGATTATTAATCATGATTATGATTACATTTTGGAGTAATCATAATAATAGATTAGTAATCTGTAATCAGTAATCATAACCTAAGGCAAATATAATTACAATTTTTGATTACTTTGAAATTTTATTTTGTACATGAAATCAAAATTTAATATTGAGTTTTTTTCAAATATGTTGGTTTCAAAAACTAATGCTGCAATTTTAAATTATAAAACAAAGTGCTAAAGTTACTAACAATCCGTCGTACTTATTCTTTTCACTACATCATGCAACTTCTTGCACAAGAATTGAATTGATGAAATTTTTCGATAGACACGATAGTGTGTCCATTATTTGTATAAGTATCTGTATAAGAATTTCATGATCCTTGATCATCTTTCCCAACATACTTCCATCCTAATATAGTTCCTATCATGTTAATGCTAATGTAAAAGCTAATGTACTGGTGCCAATACCAAAGTTTATCTAGAAATTACTATTTTGAGAGAAAATTTAGTTCCGCTAAAATTGTACTCACTCAATTATTTTCACCAAAAATTTCATTAAACCTTTGCAAGAAGTGTCATGATGTGATTAGAGCACAAAAGGACATGTAGTTGCCAAGTTTCATCTTCCAGCGACTGCTGCTTATGCTAACTTAGCCCTAATCTTATTTCCAACTACCAAAACAACTTGAATTTACTTGCCATCTAATATTTTAAACAATTATCCAAATTCTACACTAACACTGTCAGCTGGTGCAGCATACGAAACAATTTGAATTTCTAGTGTGGAATCAATAATTAAATGAAAAAGTCCTTATTTAAAAAGTATCATGGTACTCCACTGTTCTCAACACAAAAGTCAAGAGAAGTAGAAATCAAGGACAGAAAAGTTTTGTANGCCATCTAATATTTTAAACAATTATCCAAATTCTACACTAACACTGTCAGCTGGTGCAGCATACGAAACAATTTGTATTTCTAGTGTGGAATCAATAATTAAATAAAAAAGTCCTTATTTAAAAAGTATCATGGTACTCCACTGTTCTCAACACAAAAGTCAAGAGAAGTAGAAATCAAGGACAGAAAAGTTTTGTCTTAGTATAAAATAATTTGGAATGATTTGTTTCAGCAAAAATGAAAAGGATAAGAAATTCCTGACGTGATTGTTTTCGGCTGTTTATCATAACAATAATATGTAATCATGTAATCATATAAAATAATTTAGGGTTTTGATTACTTGATTATGATTACAAGCCCGCAAATCAGTAATCAAACCCAGTTGATTATAGATTACATAATGGCGTTTGATTATAGATTGCAGATTAGTAATCTGTAATCTTAATCTTTGTAATTATTAATCATGTAATCATGTAATCAAACCTGCTCTGCCGTAGACTAACTACATCATCAAGCATATGTAATTGAAAATTCATGAAGCTGTATCCTGCGGTATCAACTGTTGGAACCTGAAGTATTAACCGTGAGTAGCTGATGTATCAAAGTCAAATAAAAAGCTATGTGAACCATAATCAAGTTTTAAATATTCCATGTACTGAGTAGATATACGCTGCTCTTTATTAAATAGCAACGGTTTTCATGAATAGCATCATGATTTCGGAAAGACAGACAAACATAACTCATCTAACGATAATATTGTGTTGTTGTATAAAAACTTAGAATTTAAAATATGAGGTTTTCTGCAAAATTCATGGGTGGAGTTTTGAAGATGTGACGTTTCTCCAACTTTCGGCAAACCACTCAACTCTCACTCACAAATCTCTTCGCTCAACACTTTCATCTGTAGCCACTCTATTATTTATTGCATCAAGTCATTGTTGGATNGGTTTTCATGAATAGCATCATGATTTCGGAAAGACAGACAAACATAACTCATCTAACGATAATATTGTGTTGTTTTATAAAAACTTAGAATTTAAAATAGGAGGTTTTCTGCAAAATTCATGGGTGGAGTTTTGAAGATGTGACGTTTCTCCAACTTTCGGCAAACCATTCAACTCTCCCTCACAAATCTCTTCGCTCAACACTTTCATCTGTAGCCACTCTATTATTTATTGCATCAAGTCATTGTTGGATNACTCACAAATCTCTTCGCTCAACACTTTCATCTGTAGCCACTCTATTATTTATTGCATCAAGTCATTGTTGGATCAAATTTACATTTTGACCTGTTTCACAGATTTGCCTTAGATGGGTCATTTCAGGTAGCGGGCCTATTTGGGGTAAGCTTGAAATTAAAAAAAGGAGAAATTGTATGGAAACGGTGTGAAGAGTATAAAAAGAATAAGGTCAGAAAAGATTCTAGATACGCCTGCCAACTATGTGAGGGTAAGTCGGCACTTTGCATATACCCTTGTTTCAAGGATTTTCATCTGTAAATTGTTCTTTTCTTTTGAACTAAAGGACTCAATAAATTGTTCTTCCCTTATTGCTAAAGGATTCTGAGATGTTTTTTTATAGTTTCCGATTCATAATGATCTTCCAAAATTGTATGCAACGCTAGTGCCTAAGACGTTTATGAAGCCAGAGTCTGGATGTTAGTGTAGTTTTCGGATATGATTGAGAATTTGAAAAGTTACTTTTGGCCCAATAATTTTATCGAGTTTGCTTTACTCAACAATAATGTACATTTAGTTTCTCAGATCAATTTTTCTTTGGAGTCTGATGTTCTCCAAAAAATTAATGAGTTTTTAATATAATGTAAATATGAAATAAATGTAAATAAAAACAATAAGAAATAATAAAGCAAAAATGAGGAAATTTCTGATTTTGGTTATAATAATCAAAAGTTGTTAAATTTGAAAAAATAAAATTTTTATAATATGATGACATCATTGATTTGAGATTGGCCTAATTATTTTTCCTCTCTGTTAAAGTTCAATAGCTCAGGGGCATCTTTTTTTTTGTTTCTATTGTTAAAATGCAAATGAGTTAGCTGAATACAAATAGCTGAAGAAGAGAAAAGGATCAAACTAACATTTTTTCTTTTCATGTTGTACAGGCCCAGCCAAGTTAATCCGGGCCATCTTTCTCCCGCTTTTCACCAAAAACGGATTGGGGCAGGCGGTACATAATCAGCAAATAATGGAAGTGAAGTTAATTTTATGAATATAAAATATCTGTTTTGATTAGATATTGGCCAATGAAAAACAATAGAGCAAAGGAGAGAGGGGTCGGCAGATTCTTTGTTGAGTGAGGTGGATGTCTTTTAATTAGTCTTTGACTATGAGTTTTCTCTGCTGCTGTAAATTAATTTTGCTAAAGTATGTTCTTTGGAACATACACTAACTTCATTCCCTCCAATTTTTGGACTTCGCGCTGTTTATTTGATGTCTCAATTTTTTTAGGTTAAAGCGACGGTCTACGGCACGGATTAACTTGGCAAGGCCCGTATATGAGATGTATAAGGGAAACTTATGTGAACTCACTCGTGGTCCTCTAATGTATTCCTTGAAACCACGTGTATAAAAGGTAGGGGAATTNGCGCTGTTTATTTGATGTCTCAATTTTTTTAGGTTAAAGCGACGGTCTACGGCACGGATTAACTTGGCAAGGCCTGTATATGAAATGTATAAGCGAAACTTATGTGAACTCACTCGTGGTCCTCTAATGTATTCCTTGAAACCACGTGTATAAAAGGTAGGGGAATTNCGAAACTTATGTGAACTCACTCGTGGTCCTCTAATGTATTCCTTGAAACCACGTGTATAAAAGGTAGGGGAATTGTTTGGAATTGCAAAATCAAAAATAATTGGCAACATACCAACATTTCAGTTTTTTACCTTTCTCGATTTCCTCTTTAAGTCACACATTAAAATATACCACATAACAGTTTAACACTTAACATAGATGTCGGAAATACCCTCAATATTTAATATTGAGGTGATTCCCAATTTTGATTATAAGATAAAAAGTTAAAAGGTTTATTTCATAATAAGGTGGCATCAATTTCTAAGCTTGTGATTGGCCTGATTATATTTCTTCTTGATTAAAGTTTAATAAGCTCAGGGACATTTAATAATAAACAGAAAACAGATACCTCTGACCTTATTGAACATTATCGAAGTGGAAAAATAATCAAGCAAATCAAAAGGCTCTGAAACAATGTCACCGTTATAAAATAAAAAAAATTATAATTCAACAACTTTTATCTTATAAGCAATTCGGGAATTGTCCCATTATTAAAGGCAAATTAGTCCTTATTGCCGANATTCAACAACTTTTATCTTATAAGCAATTCGGGAATTGTCCCATTATTAAAGGCAAATTAGTCCTTATTGCCGAGAAAAAAAAGGTTACTCACAATATTTTTCTTATGTTGTAGTCGAAAAGATACATGAGAGAAATGAACTTTAGTGCAAATGTCTTAANAAAAAAAAAAGTTATACTCACAATATTTTTCTTATGTTGTAGTCGAAAAGATACATGAGAGAAATGAACTTTAGTGCAAATGTCTTAATTAAAGTATGCAACTTCTTGTGCAAACTTTGATAAAATTTTTTAGTGAATGTGAGTGAGTAAGTCAGTTTTAATTGAACCCCATTTTTTTTTATTTAAGTTACTTTGACGTATCCGCTTTGACATTAGTTACTATTACCTTAGCATTATGCATAATCATCAACATAATTCGAAATGCACCAATGTTCAGATGAAACTATCTTGCACAAGAAATATCAAATTTTAATCCGATTCCGATTTCGAGATCAAGGATCATAAAATTTTTCAATAAAAGTTTACCCGAATAAAGGATACACTCATCACTTTAATCCGAAAATTTCATAAAATCTTGCGCAAGAAGTATCACGATGTAATTGTAGCGTACGTATGTGGACTCCAAGTGTACTCACTCGTACTGGAGCATTCCTCTCATAACATCTCCTCAACTACAACATGCAAAAAGATTACAGTAACCTATTGGAATTACAAACTCAGAAATTTCAAATGTAAATGAGACAATGCTCGATTTTGATTATGAAATAAAAAGTTGTTAAATTTAAAAATAAATTTATTTATAAGATGATATCATTTAGTATCTTGTGATTGGCATTATTATTTCCCCTCTCCTGTAAAGTTTAATAAGCACAGAAATATCTTATTTCTTTTTCTTTTTATTGTTAAAAAGCAAATGAGTCCCGATAGCTGAGGAAGATAAAAGGATCAAACTCACACTCTTTCTTTTCATGTTGTAGTTGAAAAGATATGAAAATATGTAGATGATAGAAATTAAACTTAATACTTATGTGAATTCATTCACGGAGCATTATTCTCTTGTATTTCGTCAACTAAAATATGCAAAGAAGGTAAAAAAAAANTATGTGAATTCATTCACGGAGCATTATTCTCTTGTATTTCGTCAACTAAAATATGCAAAGAAGGTAAAAAAAAATTTTTTTTTTGGTATAACAAAGTCAAAAATAATTGTGAAAACTTATTGATATTTCATTAAAAATATCACGAAAAAAGCCAATACTGAACAATGAACAATAATACTAATGCTAAAGTCAAAAATAAAATAATAATAATTTTACACGGAGCCTAGACATATGGAAAACAATCATACAGGGTGGTTTATATTTAGTGTGCCTATAGCCGAGGAAGAGATAAGGGCTATACTCATTCTTTCACTTTCATACGTTGTAGTCAGAGGGAAGTAAGCTTATGAGATTTACACTTTTCTTTATGAAATCCCATTCCCAAAAAAAACGGTTTCATGGCGTGTGTCCGCTTAGGACTATTGTTTCAACCATACACTTTACATGTTATCCAAACTAAAAGGAATTACTTGAGATTCTATGCGGAGACTAACTTAAAAGAAATTCAATAGCGCGAAAATCTTAATCCAAATTCAAATTATTAAAAATTTGAATTTAGATTATGATTTTCGTGCCACAGAATACTTTCCTGAAATTAGTCACCGAATAGAATCTCATGTAACCCTATTGAGTTTGAATAATCTGTGAAGTGTATGGGTAAAATCATAGTCATAAGCGGACAGACGCCATGAGACCGTTTTTTTTCTAGGAATGAGATTGGAAAGAGAAGAGTGACGGTCTGGCGTAGCCAAGTTGAAAAACTTCGAGGCTNTAGATTATGATTTTCGTGCCACAGAATACTTTCCTGAAATTAGTCACCGAATAGAATCTCATGTAACCCTATTGAGTTTGAATAATCTGTGAAGTGTATGGGTAAAATCATAGTCATAAGCGGACAGACGCCATGAGACCGTTTTTTTTCTAGGAATGAGATTGGAAAGAGAAGAGTGACGGTCTGGCGTAGCCAAGTTGAAAAACTTCGAGGCTTCACTCCATTTGGCTACAACATATAAAAATTGAAGAATGACTATATAGCCTTTAACTCTTCCTCGGCCATAGGGACACTAAAAATAACCCACCTTGTTTATAATTGAGGGTTATTTTAGACATCTTGGTTAAGTGTTAAATTTTTATGTGATATTTTAGTGAGTGACATAAAGAGGAGTACGGGAAGGGTAACAGAGTCAAATGTTGTTAATACTTTATAGTTGATTGGGTGTTGATATTTATTTTTGACTTTGAAATTTCAAGTATTCACCTTACCTTTTTCATTTTGTAGTTGAAGGAATGTATGAGAGAAATGCACCAATGCGAGTGAGTAAGTATTAAGTTTCATATATCTCATATATCTCTTCAACTACAACGCAAAAAAGGGTGAGTATGGCCCTATTCTCCTCCTTAGCTATCAGGACTTATTTGCATTAAACAATAAACATGAAAAGGGAAATGATACCTGAGCTTAAAGACCTTAATAAACTTTTAACGAAGAGGAAAAATAATCAAGGCAATCAAAAATAATCAAGACTCTAAAACGATGTGATCATATTATAAAATATAGAATTCTTAAATTTAACAACTTTTTATTTTTTGAACAAAGTCGGGAATTCCCTCATTTATAAATTAAAGAAGTAAGATAACTGGAATTAAACAGTCAAAAAATATCAATCTATTAATAAATTAATTGATATGGCATATGCCCAATGAACGAAATTTTATAGTTGTAACAATTTAGAAACAGATATTAAAAAGAAATTTAATTTTGTTTTATTCGTTTTTGCTCAATCCTGCAATAGCAGGTCTCTTGATCTTGGATGCTATTGGAGGTGAACAGAGATGAACATCCAAGGCTGTCAAGGCCGCCAAATTTAACTTCCAAATTTTTTGAAAATTAAAAAATTTGCAATTTGCAATTGAACATTTAAACATTGCACTGGTAAAACTTACTTTAAATGTTAAGGAATAAAGTTTGAGACAATAACATTTCGTTTTACTGGTTTAATTTATTTATATAGAATACATTTATTTGTATAGAATTCGTGCTTTGGAAGTAGATGTAAGTATATGTTAGAAATTCAGTTTTTTAGTTCNCAGAGTCAAATGTTGTTAATACTTTATAGTTGATTGGGTGTTGATATTTATTTTTGACTTTGAAATTTCAAGTAATTCACCTTACCTTTTTCATTTTGTAGTTGAAGGAATGTATGAGAGAAATGCACCAGTGCGAGTGAGTAAGTATTAAGTTTCATATATCTCATATATCTCTTCAACTACAACGCAAAAAAGGGTGAGTATGGCCCTATTCTCCTCCTTAGCTATCAGGACTTATTTGCATTTAACAATAAACATGAAAAGGGAAGTGATACCTGAGCTTAAAGACCTTAATAAACTTTTAACGAAGAGGAAAAATAATCAAGGCAATCAAAAATAATCAAGACTCTAAAATGATGTGATCATGTTATAAAATATAAAATTCTTAAATCTAACAACTTTTTATTTTTTGAACAAAGTCGGGAATTCCCTCATTTATAAATTAAAAAAGTAAGATAACTGGAATTAAACAGTCAAAAAATATCAATCTATTAATAAATTAATTGATATGGCAAATGCTCAATGAACGAAATTTTATAGTTGTAACAATTGAGAAACAGATATTAAAAAGAAATTTAATTTTGTTTTATTCGTTTTTGCTCAATCCTGCAATAGCAGGTCTCTTGATCTTGGATGCTATTGGAGGTGAACAGAGATGAACATCCAAGGCTGTCAAGGCCGCCAAATTTAACTTCCAAATTTTTTGAAAATTAAAAAATTTGCAATTTGCAATTGAACATTTAAACATTGCACTGGTAAAACTACTTTAAATGTTAAGGAATAAAGTTTGAGACAATAACATTTCGTTTTACTGGTCCACTTCTACATTTATTTGTATAGAATTCGTGCTTTGGAAGTAGATGTAAGTATATGTTAGAAATTCAGTTTTTTAGTTCCATATGAAAGTAAAATAAGGCTCATTTTGTACCAATAGAGTTGCACCGCATGCGATTGGCTACTTAGATTGAGAGAAGTCACATGCTGAGAACTGCTTTCATGATTCCTGTCTAGTTGTTGTTGAATGTAACTAAGGGTCACTGTCGGTATCCTAATATTTGATAATTGGTCCCTGCTGTTCTATTTCAACAAACACCATAGGAGAGCAAAGTTTCTTTATTCGTTAATAAAAATTTACAAATTTCAGTAAAAAAAGTCTTTATTTTCTAAACNAAAAGTCTTTATTTTCTAAACAATACAACCCTGGGATATAGTTGGAAGGAAATTGGCACCCCTAATGTTCAATTCAAATAAAAAATTTAGGAAATCATAATTTTTTCGAATTCATAAGAGAATAAAGCTTTGCATGTTATTTCCAAATANTATTTCAACAAACACCATAGGAGAGCAAAGTTTCTTTATTCGTTAATAAAAATTTACAAATTTCAGTAAAAAAAGTCTTTATTTTCTAAACAATGCAACCCTGGGATATAGTTGGAAGGAAATTGGCACCCCTAATGTTCAATTCAATAAAAAATTTAGGAAATCATAATTTTTTCGAATTCATAAGAGAATAAAGCTTTGCATGTTATTTCCAAATAANAATAAAAAATTTAGGAAATCATAATTTTTTCGAATTCATAAGAGAATAAAGCTTTGCATGTTATTTCCAAATAACTGACCAATAGAAATAAGTGTTTGAAACCAGACGTTGTTCAAGCCAAAACAGTTTACATATTAAATTACTGTTATGATGCGATACAAANTAAGTGTTTGAAACCAGACGTTGTTCAAGCCAAAACAGTTTACATATTAAATTACTGTTATGATGCGATACAAAATTGCTAAAAAAAAACAGCACATTAAACATTACCCAGAATGCCTTTGTATAAATTGACAAAAATTTTATAGAAATGTAATATTTGGATTCAAGATTCAATGGATGATGATGCTTGAAAATATCTCAAAACAACAATTTCANGATGATGATGCTTGAAAATATCTCAAAACAACAATTTCATATAATTTTTGAAAAGTGAAGATCAGCAAAAGTCATTCGGAAAGTCAAAATTTACTATAATGGAAAACTTTGTTCAATCAAAAATATGTTCTTTAAGTAATGCTAAATTTACAATGTCCTTTGATTTTCTTAATTTTTCATAACTATGTTTATTACATAAAAAGAAACTTGTAATAACAAACAAAAAACAAGAATGTTTGACTTCAACATTCTTCTCAAAGGTTTCGGATTATTAGAAGCGGCTTTACTTTGACAGATGTTATGGTGAAAGATTAGGGGAGTGTGTGCTTTGTGATCAATTGATTTGATACACTTTGATTGGATGGTAATGCCTGCCAATGGCAACTACTCAAACAGAACCAAAGAATGCCACTCATAATTATAGACCACAACCACAAGATCATTGTTGCTACTGAATAACAAACTATAAAACTGTTACATTTTCATAAAATGCACCGATAATCGATATTGTAGATAACCTCTAAGGTTCATAGTCATTACCAAGGTTGCTTTGAGGAATTTTGAAAAACGTCTTTTGTCAATTTCTCATAGCAACCTTGGTCATTACCACCCTTGTTTCAAAGTAAAAACTACTTATAACTTTAAAGGACTTGAAGTTTTATGAAAATGAATAATTACTTTTTAGTTTAGTAGAAAAATCTACTATTTTTTTCTCTATATTTTTTTTCTCTTTGAGTCGATACGTGTTTCATGAACAACCAACCACAAAGTTTACTTTTTTAATTTGTCACCCTCTCCACGTTGGATATTGATTAAGCAAGTTGATTACACATGAGTAGACATTGTTGAAAGCTTGGAGACAGATAGTCGTCCTATGACTCAAGTGTCATTTAGAAACAACCTTGTCAAGAAAAAGTAAAAGAAAGTGTAAATATAACTTCTCTAGTCTGAAAAAACTTAACATTTGAAGTATTTGCAAAAAAAATTAAGGTAAAGTTCAAACGAATAAAGGTGTGCAAAGTCAATTTTGAATAGACCAGCTTCTGATTATGTAACTTGAAAATAATTAATTAAATTGATTACATCACAAACTACTAAAATTTCATGCCCTATATATTTTAATCTGAGATGTTTTGAAGAGGAACGTGTAATGCATAAAATGAAAACGGGAAAATTAAAAAAAATGATCAAACTTTTCATAATTTTTGTAAAAGATCGAAAAAAAAGCTTTTTTTTTAATTTGCAACAAAAAAGAAACATTCCTATCTGAACGAATAACTTACAAATCACTCCGTTTTCTCAATTGAGCAAGGTCATGCAAATGACTCAAACATAACTCGAATAGTTGGAGCCACACATGACGATGAAACTCAATATGTAAATCAATACGTAATTAACACAGAGGAGGGTTAATCGAGTTAAGACACGAAGGATAAAAATGTAAAATTCAAAAAAATAAGCCAATATGGGTATTTTAGAACATTGTGGGGTTTGAAACTTTCCTATCTTAATTGGCTTCTACTTTTCGGATTTAGGTAAGTATCTGTACAATAATATAGTGACACATTCCTTGAAATTCTTTCCACCAGATCGAGTTCTAAGCAACAACGAAAAATGTTTCGTAACTGTGAATTTGACTTTTAAACTGAAGTGTGCTCACTCTAAACTTCCATCTAAGTCGGGTGCATAGATTAACATTAAACAATAAGAGACAATTTCATTGCGGAATTTAGATATTTTTAATTCTGTTCGCTAGAACCGTACAAAATGACTTGCGATAGGTAGTTTTGGTTCACTAAGGCCGGAAGTTTAGTTAGCCGATTTCATTATTTAGCCGGACAACTTAACAAATAATCTCCCATTTGCTTTACAGGGATCGGACAGTATGGCTTGCTACAGCTAGAGTTCTATTTTACCAGTAGTCACTATACGTGGACTTTACTTTATCAATGAGAAAACGGGTTTCATTAAAATTGAAAGTGATTTTTTTTACAATTTAATCAGTTAATCAATTTATTTATTTGATATTAACCATTGCCTTATACCAATGGTGAAAATTCTTCTATACTTCGCTCATTGTATTCAATGGTCATTATTGGTAGGCTGCTTTTTAATAATGTGCTACTTATTTCTCAACTGCATATTTTTATAATGTTTATTTCTGAGTACACCATACAGTACACTTGGATTGTAAGATCATCTGATCTAAGACCAACTCGATTTTTAGTCCCAAAGATTTTTTGTTTGTTTGGACCAAGTTCAGTGCAGTCAGCATAACTCATTACACCATATTATTATAACACCTGAATTTCATATGCTTCAAACAAAAATTTTATAAACGGAGTGCACTTTACAAGCTATTTCACAGAAGCAGTAGTTGGAACCGAGTTTTACTGTATTTTTTGGAATTCTAGTGTCGCTGAAAGCAATTTATTGAAATATGTAAAAACTAATTTGAGTTTAGAACATTTACCGCACTTGTCGCCCATATTGGTCCATAGGCACTCAACTCAAATACTGCTGGAGGAGTTTTGATTTCAAAAAGAATAAAGTTTAACATTCTATTTACCTAACTTTTGTGAGAGNTACAGGGATCGGACAGTATGGCTTGCTACAGCTAGAGTTCTATTTTACCAGTAGTCACTATACGTGGACTTTACATTATCAATGAGAAAACGGGTTTCATTAAAATTGAAAGTGATTTTTTTTTACAATTTAATCAGTTAATCAATTTATTTATTTGATATTAACCATTGCCTTATACCAATGGAGAAAATTCTTCTATACTTCGTNTTATACCAATGGAGAAAATTCTTCTATACTTCGTTCATTGTATTCAATGGTCATTATTGGTAGGCTGCTTTTTAATAATGTGCTACTTATTTCTCAACTGCATATTTTTATAATGTTTATTTCTGAGTACACCATACAGTACACTTGGATTGTAAGATCATCTGATTTTTAAGACCAACTCGATTTTTAGTCCCAAAGATTTTTTGTTTGTTTGGACCAAGTTCAGTGCAGTCAGCATAACTCATTACACCATATTATTATAACACCTGAATTTCATATGCTTCAAACAAAAATTTTATAAACGGAGTGCACTTTACAAGCTATTTCACGGAAATAGTAGTTGGAACCGAGTTTTACTGTATTTTTTGGAATTCTAGTGTCGCTGAAAGCAATTTGTTGAAATATGTAAAAACTAATTTGAGTTTAGAACATTTACCGCACTTGTCGCCCATATTGGTCCATAGGCACTCAACTCAAATACTGCTGGAGGAGTTTTGATTTCAAAAAGAATAAAGTTTAACATTCTATTTACCTAACTTTTGTGAGAGACTGTAAAATAAAAACTTAAAAAAGAATATTTCATTTCTAACCAATGAAATGTTTCTTTTCTCCCTAAAGGAAAAAGAATTGTTTAAGAACTAAAATTAAACTTCAGAAATTAATTTGGTCAGCCGTTACCACATCACTGCAAAAAAGTTGGAAGGCTTTATGTAAATTACAATAGACTATGCAACTGAGGAGTTAGGTTTAGCTATACTTGCTTATTGGAACTTTTAGTGAAAACTTAAGATATGTTTAATAAAAAACATTTTAAAGTAGAAAAAAATTTTTACTAAAATTTGGTATTCATTGTATTATGTAGAAGTTGTAAAAACTTTTGTCTAGACGAACAAATAGATCACAAAAATGTAAAGTTTCAAATTTCAAGGTGTAAATTTACAAACAATTTTAGAAGTTATGAAATACGAGACTTGATTATGAGTCTTGAATTATTATAGTAGTTAAGATGCTGTAGTTAATAAAGTGAAAAACAAAGGCTAAGATGTAGATTGTTTGTGAAATAGGAGAAGAATAGAGTAGTGCTATAATTCATAATTAAGCAGGTTTCGTCTTTTGCAGCCCGCCACTAAAAGTATCTCGACCGGAAGTAGAGGCACCATATAAACCCACCCCAACTGTCTCTATAATTCTTCTCTTTTTCGAAACCTTATCTGATACATGATACCTTCACCGTCTCTTGCTTTTCCGTTCTGCAAAACATTTCCAAGTGGAAGTGCACAATAATAGACAATAGACTAGGAAATGCCCGAATACGAATACATCTCGGAATACTCAAGGTTGCTATGAGGAATTTTGAAAAACGTCGATGATAAGGTTAGTCCATAACTCGATTCATTTTCAAATTTTANAAGGTTGCTATGAGGAATTTTGAAAAACGTCGATGATAAGGTTAGTCCATAACTCGATTCATTTTCAAATTTTATTTTTTGAAGCTGGATGTCGGACCGACATCTAACTCCTTTCCCAAAACTATATTTTAACATATTACCAAATCGACAAATTGGAAAATTTAAATTTTTTTGAAATAGAGAAGTTATGGACTAACCTTATCAATTTTTGTAAATTTCTTATAGCAACGGTGGAAATACTAATATAAAAAATTCTAAAATTGTTGGTGTAACTATATTCTCTTAATGTCGACGTAGCACCTTATATACACAGTCGGAAGGGAGTACTTTATATACTCAGGTCGAAAGCTGTAAANAATTTTTGAAGCTGGATGTCGGACCGACATCTAACTCCTTTCCCAAAACTATATTTTAACATATTACGAAATCGACAAATTGGAAAATTTAAATTTTTTTTGAAATAGAGAAGTTACGGACTAACCTTATCAAAGACAATTTTTGTAAATTTCTTATAGCAACGGTGGAAATACTAATATAAAAAATTCTAAAATTGTTGGTGTAGCTATATTCTCTTAATGTCGACGTAGCACCTTATATACACAGTCGGAAGGGAGTACTTTATATACTCAGGTCGAAAGCTGTAAAGACAAATTTTGGTAAATTAAAGTAATAAATTGACATCCATCATGACAGTTAGCTGATGGATGGCGATTGTNAAAGCTGTAAAGACAAATTTTGGTAAATTAAAGTAATAAATTGACATCCATCATGACAGTTAGCTGATGGATGGCGATTGTGTCGGAATGATGCAAATAAAGTCTGAATGAGTGTTAATTGGTCCTTAACGGCAAAATGTGAAGTGAAAGCTTTTGTATAAAAATTAATTTTTGACTGTAAGAGTTCATGATTTACGGTCGTATTATGCTTCACGTCTTCAGTTCTTTATTCAAATCAAATGCAGTATGATAGTTCAATTTTTGCAAAAATTTTAATTGTTTACCAAGGCAAGGTAAATCGTATCATTTATTGCAAAAATTCAACAATCATACTGAATTTCATTGGAATCAGGGCCCATGGAGACCATTAACAAAGCTTAAAATTCTTCGTCTTATGGACGAGGTTCGTCTTATCTATGGATTCATTTACACTCAAATATTTTCAATGGGATAAAATTGATCTTGATTTTGCTTGGGATAAATTTTTTCAATTCATTTAATCCGATAAGACTGGACTTCTTACAATATATTTTGGATTATTTGTGGACTTTTTTCAAACGCAAATGAAGCCTACTCGTATTCACATTCGGGAAAGTTACTTCTAAATGTTGTTCCCAATCGTATGTCAGTGAAATTGTTTCATTTTACATCATTTTTTTTTATGGTAATCGTATTGAAAAGTTCTAATTCGAAACTTCAAACGAAAGTCAAACGTTTCTCCAAAAAGTAGGATTAACACCCAATTTAGTTATTAGGTTGTTAGTTGTTAAAAAACCTAACAACCTAAGCCAATTAGGTATTTTTTGTCACAGTCTTTCAATTCAGGCAGTCAACTTTTCTTTTCGGTTCCCTAAAAAACACTGGAATACAGATTTTGCCATACAGTCAGCATCAAGTAGTTGAAAACTGGGTAATTTATCTAACATCAACTCTCAACATGTCTACAACGTAACTTGACTCTTTAGTTTGGAGTTGAGATACTCACTTCTAATTAGACTTTACAATAATTGATGTGTTTAGTACTCATAGTTCGTGTTTCTTATTTAAACCACTAAACTTAGAAGAAAAAAATTACTTTTGCCCAATTAGCTCAAACAAAATTTCATCGTCTTATCCACGATCTGTATTATGCTAAAAAAACTACCTCTTATACACGATTTCGTCTTATACAAGAGTGTATCTCACACTCGCAGTTTTACGGTACAATGAACGTCGGCTTTAAAATTTTTTGAGGATCACGAATTTCGGTTCATAAGAACCAATGTTCATCACAGTCGAAAAATGACAACTGCTAAATTTATAATCATTTTCTTAACACTCGATGTTGTTTATTTTTATTGTTTCAAGTTTTTCTTTCAATCATCCGTTCAAGAATTTTCTTGGGAATAAAAAATATCATTGAGAAAGCAGTGTAGAATGTGATGGACAATGTTCAATATTAGTACAACATGCAATTAAGAAAAACTATAGTAGAGGATCAAGAATATGAAAACATTAAAATCATGGTAAATGTTAGACAGTAGTCGATGGATGTTTTGATGAAAGATACTTTGTTATAAGAATATATTAGTTTTAATACCCAATTGCCAAGATGTAGTTTTGAAGAAGTTAGCTAAATTTAATTGATAAATGTAGCTTACTTGTTCTAAGAGCATAGCAATTATAAAACCGAAAATTTTTGGTTCGAAACCTAAGGCCAACTTACTGTATTTTGTTTACTAAAATAGTTGCAAATACAGGGTAGCCAAGTTTTTTAGCAACCGACTTTCTTCGCTTTCACTGTTGATTTATCTCTGTTTATGTCGTGATTAACTAATTTTAGCAAGAGGTAACAGACAATAGAGGCGTATTACCTGGAGACGTTTTTGATTAGTATCAAATTAGTGTCAAATTATAGTATCAAAAAGCANACAATAGAGGCGTATTACCTGGAGACGTTTTTGATTAGTATCAAATTAGTGTCAAATTATAGTATCAAAAAGCACCATGCAAAAAAAAAACTTTGATATTTTTTCCATAATTTATGAAAATATCTGCACGCCCGTTGTATACTTTGTTTACTCTGTTCGTTGTCTGGAGAAAGTGCAGTATTATTCGTGAATTTACTAACCATTTCAATATTGTTGCTAATAGGAAAAATTAGATTTGTTGACATAAAATTCATTAATAATACTCCACTTTTCCCAGACAACGGACGGAGAAAGCAAAGTATACAATGGGCGGAAGTCATGTTAAAATGTTCAACACTTTGCTAAATACTTTACTAATATCAAATTTATACTGTTTATACCACAGAAGCCGGTGTTAATCGTGTTAATTTCTAATATATCGGGAATATCATACACCAGAGGTATCAAAAGAGACGATTATGACAAATCTATGTAATTCCAATAATCTGAAGATATCAGCCCTAATGCCCTAAGCTACTGAAAACTCTCATACTTGTTCTACATTTTTACTTTACAATTTTTGGTGTTTATATTTCTTATTTTAGGAGCGGAAGGAGAGTGGAAGTAAACGATCATACTGTGAGATCCTTTCGGATGTGAGAATACAAAATAAGAAATTATGAGATTCTATGTATGAAACGATCCCATGGAGGACTTATTGTAGTTTGAATTGAACTTTTTTTTTAAGAATAATAAGGATATCTCATGGATGAAATTTTAAAGTGGATCATAAGGTTCAGGAGCTACGAAGATAAAAAAAGTGGATAAGTGTAAAGTGGAAATTGGACTGAATAAGTGATAGGACGAAAACTTTTTTTTCCTAGAATGGATGAAAGGTCTCATACTTTAAGAGGATTTCATTCGGCCCAATGGTAGCTCTCGAGAAGCTGGGACCACATTAAGTTCCGTTTCGTTGACTAAAGGCGAGTGAAAATATTCATTGTATGTATCATAAGGTGGAGACAAGAGACATATCGTTTGTAAATGTGAAAAAAACGACTTATGAATAGACATAACTAACTTAACTTAAGTCAGTCATATGGATCAGTGGATAGAGTGCTAAGTCTTAAAACTAATGGNTTTTTTCCTAGAATGGATGAAAGGTCTCATACTTTAAGAGGATTTCATTCGGCCCAATGGTAGCTCTCGAGAAGCTGGGACCACATTAAGTTCCGTTTCGTTGACTAAAGGCGAGTGAAAATATTCATTGTATTTATCATAAGGTGGAGACAAGAGACATATCGTTTGTAAATGTGAAAAAAACGACTTATGCATAGACATAACTAACTTAACTTAAGTCAGTCATATGGATCAGTGGATAGAGTGCTAAGTCTTAAAACTAATGGNCATAGACATAACTAACTTAACTTAAGTCAGTCATATGGATCAGTGGATAGAGTGCTAAGTCTTAAAACTAATGGGAAAGGGTTCAATCCTTACGCCGGACGAGTATCAACTTACACAACGGAGGGTAACAGCGTGTTTGGCGGCAAAGTTTGAATACTAATAAATATGTTTGCATAGTTGATGGAATTGTAAGAATAAGAAATACTACCTCCAAAATCTAACTAATGATCTTTAAATTAAAATTAAAGTTCGGCAAGTTGACGCTTGTCGAAATCAAGTTTGGAATTTGGAACCTCATGTATATTATTAATTATTGTTTTAGCTATTTTCAAAAATATTTAATTGAGTGTTTGATATACTTTTGATATTTTGTTCATTTCAAGGTTCTTGATTTCAGCTTTGGTCCCACGTATTCTAATTTCATGCAGCATGACTGTAGTACGACTGCTACCATTTTTTAAGGTACAGCAAGTTTTCAAAAATATCCGAATATAACTAAACAATACTAATTGTAAAGGTCCTTTTTGGATATAAGCATTTTCTTGCGATGGTACACACTTTCAGGTCTTATAAAAGTGACAAAGTTATATAATTTCGAAAGTACTCTGTGTTGCTTAGGTCGGTAAATTTCGGGATACTCGTACTCTGACAGTTGCCAAGCAAGGCACTAATTTTCAGAGAAAATTATATAAGTAATTTGATTTAGAAAGTTTGCTTGTGAAATAAGGAACTTCTTAGTCCGGTGGAGAAATGTGATGGATAGTTTCATTTTTGTCTCACAAAAGATGGCGCGCAGAATCCCGGTTCCAGTCTCCCGAACCCCAACACTTTTTAAGGTTCTTGTTTTCTGGGATTCTCACCCTAAAAGGTGAACCTGTCCTATCCATTTGAATACTTTGTGATTGGGATACGTAGTATGTGTAGATACCCTAATTTCCCAAAAATTAGAGGATACAGATAAGGTACGCTTGATAGTGGTTACTGGATGTCAACTGTTATTGGGAAGGAGGGTTCTGTCGGAAGCATTCTGTATCGTGTGGTTGGTTAGTCAGAAGAGATTCGTACTCTCACAGCAGTCACAGTCAAGTGAGACTAATCCTCAGAGACAATAATAAGTATAAATTGAAAACTCACCTGTGAGTATAGGAGATTCATAGTCCGGTGTAGAAGTGTACTGGCTACTCTACTTTTTGACTCACAATAACAACTAACATTCGAAAATCAATAGAAAATCGTTTACAGAAGGAACTGCGACATCTCACCTTGAGTAAGTAACCCAATTGGATGAGAACGATGGATGATGCACTTCGATTTTTTGTAGCAATGTATAATCAGATTCAATAAGTTTGAAATACAAAGTGTGGCGTGAGGTCACTTTTGAGCCCTTGTTGATGATGATGATGATGGATGATGATAAATAAGGATAATCCAAAAAAGTGCAAAAATATATTTTTTGAGTGTTAAATTTTTTCGAAAAAATGAAAATAAATGTACATTTTTTAACGTCATAGTTACTTATAGTTAGAGTAACAATTTGCTTAACTATTATCATACATGAAGTAATCCGGAATCACAAAAATTCTTTGAGAAAATTAAAATCTTCATTTTACAAGGTAAGGTTAAGATTGAATGCGTCGTATTTTGTTTTTTCATCTAATTTTCAAAATGTGGAAAAAAAANTTTACAAGGTAAGGTTAAGATTGAATGCGTCGTATTTTGTTTTTTCATCTAATTTTCAAAATGTGGAAAAAAAAATTCGCTTCCTTAATAAAAGACAATGAGTGCAAAGTCGAAAAAATCACCCATAATGAGATTTTTATNGAAAAAAAATTCGCTTCCTTAATAAAAGACAATGAGTGCAAAGTCGAAAAAATCACCCATAATGAGATTTTTATTCAGATTAGTGTACCAGATGATTCTTACTCACTTCAGTACACGTCTTTGCTGTGTATTGTGTACAGGGAGTCTTATCAATACTGTTTTTGTAGCCGAGGAAGAGATAATGGCTTTAATCAAATTTCACTTTTATATGTTGTGCTCTGAGGCAAGTAGCCTTTGAACTTGTATCTCTCCATTAAATTAGTTACTGAATTGAATTTCAACTAAATACTATGAAATTCATAGTATTTAATAACATATGAAATGCATGGCAGCAACAATAGTCATAAGCGGACACATTGAATGATACCGTGTTTTTTTTAATGATGTTTTAATTAAAAAAGTGATGGTTTGTCGTAGTTGAGTTGAAACTTCCGAGGCTACACCCCATNTTTTTAATGATGTTTTAATTAAAAAAGTGATGGTTTGTCGTAGTTGAGTTGAAACTTCCGAGGCTACACCCCATTTCACTACAGCATACGGAAGTGAAAGAATGAGTATAGCCGTTATCTATTCAAAGGCCATATGGTCACTTGAGGTAACAGACCCAGTATATGTAGCTTAGGAGTGGTTGAAAGCTGTCATAACTTTTTCTTACAAATATATTTTTTGCATTTCAGTTTCCTTTTGTTTAGCGAAATAATAAGCTTCTCAAATTCTTCGACATAGTTTCTCAAAAACGCAGGTTTTTTTTTTAATTTTAAAAGTTTCATTATTGACCGCAGACAGCGAAGCTGGAGANTTTTTTAATGATGTTTTAATTAAAAAAGTGATGGTTTGTCGTAGTTGAGTTGAAACTTCCGAGGCTACACCCCATGTGACTACAGCATACGGAAGTGAAAGAATGAGTATAGCCGTTATCTTTTCAAAGGCCATATGGTCACTTGAGATAACAGACCCAGTATATGTAGCTTAGGAGTGGTTGAAAGCTGTCATAACTTTTTCTTACAAATATATTTTTTGCATTTCAGTTTCCTTTTGTTTAGCGAAATAATAAGCTTCTCAAATTCTTTGACAGTTTCTTAAAAACGCAGGTTTTTTTTTAATTTTAAAAGTTTCATTATTGACCGCAGACAGCGAAGCTGGAGAGGTTTATAACACGATCGTATCCGTCTGTTAGTCCGTATACAATGTCTACGATTAGCTGTATCGGTGCTAGTTACTTAGTGATATTTCGACCAATTTTCTCAAATTTTCCATATCACGCTTGAGGCGAAATCGAATCATACCACATCTTGGCATTCCCGTTGAAAACCAGATCAAAATTATTGAACGCCGTATCAAAAATGAAATTAAAACTTTGAAAATAGTTTTGTAGTCGGTCAATAAAATTGTGTGGATCGATAGAATCGTCAAATCACCTCGCAAATTTGATTGCCTCATGAATCTGAACAGTTGAAACGCCAAAATTAGTTGAGAAAAATAAAGTTGCAAATGTTTTTTACTTTGTGCAGACGCGATACCTTCCGCTAGGAGAGACTACCACCGAAATAATTCAGTGACGGGGTCGAACCGTCGGAAGTTGATTTGAAGGTTTTTTTATAGTTAGGAATTGGAGGAGGTTAAGCTATAGGAGTCGGTGATAGGATCGTAAGCGACGTCGCCGACCTATTAATCACGATCCCAATAAGCATCACTTCATCCCCTTAGAGCTCCTCCTTTTATTTATATATTCAAATTATCGGATCTTAACTTATCCTATATATATCTTTTTCCTGTTTGCGTTCAGGTTGTAAGAATGTTCCTATAACTACCCATCTTAGGTATTCTCAAATTTTTGCTGGATGAGAGGACTTAAATTTTATTAAAACCAAACTTTATCTTTTGCTACACTTTTTCAAACATACACCTTTTCGATCTTAACCCAAAAATATAATGGTTACGTTGTTTAGTCAGAATATTGAATACTAATAAAATACTAACCTCAAAAAATACTCCCCCCACTCTAGTAGTTATTCAATACACACCTCAATCCAGGGCATTCCAGAGCCAAAAACAAAAAATACAATAATTAATATTTACTACCATAGATGGCTCACTTACTCTATTTAATTGCTTATGAGTTCTCACATTGGTGTTAAATTATTCCATTCCACAACAAATTCGTTGAAATACAAAAATTCAAGCACCAATTCTGTTTTGGATTTTTATTTTTCTATCCTATTTTCGTCAAAGGAATGCTCTCGGAAAAAATAGAATTTTTTTTTTACATTTTTGTTTCATTTCCGGGCATATTATATCGAACAACAATGAATTACACAAAATAAAAGGTTTTTATAAAATACTGTAAGGGTAAAAAATTTACTTGAGCGGGAAGTTACGTTTGGCTCATGGTCTTATTTGGTAGAAAGTCGTCGAGTAACAATTTCTCATTCCTCTTTTAGGCAATTGGTAATTTGTCTTTGGTGGAACTGATATTTCATTGTGAAATAGCATTGAAAAGTAGTGGGAGCGGTCCAAAAAATCACTTAACTGGATTCAAATGTTCATAAATTATGATTTGTTGAATTTCAAGTCATATTGTACTTGCTACTGAACCTTCCAAGCTTTACTGGAGTTTTCAATATTTTTTTCTAGCGCTGTAAAGTGTGATTTAAACTTTTCCCTTATATTGCTTGGGGAATGTATGGAAATTGATCCCTAGGCAATTTTCCAGTCAATCTCCATAAATTTTGTATTTAAACTTTTTCATATTTCTTCAAAGAATTTTCCAATCGTTTCCCATTTGAAACGTTTTCTTGAGAATTAATAGAGATTCTCTTCTAATAAGCCGCTACATTTTAGACAATAGACTCATTTTCCTGCTGATCCAAACTAATTACGCTTGCGAGTTTTGATATGACAAGAGAAACCAACTGTCATAAACGCAGCCCTTCGTGACTGCGACATATGATTGCAAAAAGGCAGCCTATTTGCTCTCATAAAAACTGACCTTCTGAGTCAGGATCGCAAAGCTATGTACCTCCCTACCTGAATACTGCGCCATTCACCAAGGCTACTTTTTTTTTGTTCTAAGTTTAGCGATACGATTTATCTTGTGGAATTGCATTTTTCTGTTCATTTTTTGTTTTGAAAACTCTCTACTTGAGTAAAGCAAAGTGTATTTTGTGAGCTGATGCATCATTGCTTTTACGCAACGCTAATAGACGNCTGTTTTGGATTTTTATTTTTCTATCCTATTTTCGTCAAAGGAATGCTCTCGGAAAAAATAGAATTTTTTTTTTTACATTTTTGTTTCATTTCCGGGCATATTATATCGAACAACAATGAATTACACAAAATAAAAGGTTTTTATAAAATACTGTAAGGGTAAAAAATTTACTTGAGCGGGAAGTTACGTTTGGCTCATGGTCTTATTTGGTAGAAAGTCGTCGAGTAACAATTTCTCATTCCTCTTTTAGGCAATTGGTAATTTGTCTTTGGTGGAACTGATATTTCATTGTGAAATAGCATTGAAAAGTAGTGGGAGCGGTCCAAAAAATCACTTAACTGGATTCAAATGTTCATAAATTATGATTTGTTGAATTTCAAGTCATATTGTACTTGCTACTGAAACTTCCAAGCTTTACTGGAGTTTGCAATATTTTTTTCTAGCGTTGTAAAGTGTGATTTAAACTTTTCTTTTATATTGCTTGGGGAATGTATGGAAATTGATCCCTAGGCAATTTTCCAGTCAATCTCCATAAATCTTGTATTTAAACTTTTTCATATTTCTTCAAAGAATTTTCCAATCGTTTCCCATTTGAAACGTTTTCTTGAGAATTAATAGAGATTCTCTTCTAATAAGCCGCTACATTTTAGACAATAGACTCATCTTCTTGCTGATCCAAACTAATTACGCTTGCGAGTTTTGATATGACAAGAGAAACCAACTGTCATAAACGCAGCCCTCCGTGACTGTGACATATGATTGCAAAAAGGCAGCCTATTTGCTCTCATAAAAACTGACCTTCTGAGTCAGGATCGCAAAGCTATGTACCTCCCTACCTGAATACTGCGCCATTCACCAAGGCTACTTTTTTTTGTTCTAAGTTTAGCGATACGGTTTATCTTGTGGAATTGCATTTTTCTGTTCATTTTTTGTTTTGAAAGCTCTCTACTTGAGTAAAGCAAAGTGTATTTTGTGAGCTGATGCATCATTGCTTTTACGCAACGCTAATAGACGNACTCTCTACTTGAGTAAAGCAAAGTGTATTTTGTGAGCTGATGCATCATTGCTTTTACGCAACGCTAATAGACGATTACTCTCATCGTTAGAGAGCACACTCTAAGAGACCTTGTGCCACCTTTAGCTTTCAAGTTAAACCCTGACTTTTGTGGGGATTTGAGCATAAGACTCAATCCCCACTACTGTACTCATAAATGAGACAGTAGACTCCTTACCTGGCAATGAATGACCAGGGAGGAGAGTTCGGAGTTGTATTGAGTTTGAGAACAGGATTGCCCAACTAGGCTCTGTAGCACAAATGGTTAGTGCGTCGGGTCCGGAATACCCGAGACGTGGGATCATACCCCACCAGAGACCAAATTTTTGTGACAATCCCTGTATCAAAATCAAAGTGGCGGGTCAGCCGTACACTTTGCGTCCGTATTTGTTTGATTGGTTGGAAGACATGACCTACTGTCTCGTCTTTTCTTGTGTATTTATGAAATTCAATTCGTCCTGAAAACAAGTTGGGATTAGTACCCCCACCCTCTCCTAATCGTTGCTGATTTTTTTTGCATTACGATTTTTTTTGCATTATAATGTTCACACATGGGAATAAAATTAATCAAAGGGCGTTGAATTGTTAATACAGAANTCAGCCGTACACTTTGCGTCCGTATTTGTTTGATTGGTTGGAAGACATGACCTACTGTCTCGTCTTTTCTTGTGCATTTATGAAATTCAATTCGTCCTGAAAACAAGTTGGGATTATTACCCCCACCCTCTCCTAATCCTTGCTGATTTTTTTTGCATTACGATTTTTTTTTCATTATGATTTTTTTTGCATTATAATGTTCACACATGGGAATAAAATTAATCAAAGGGCGTTGAATTGTTAATACAGAAACTGAAAAGTATAAGTTCCAAAACTGAAAATGCAGTTGTATCGGCAAAACATTATTTATAAAAATGAAGAATATTCAAATACAATTTTTTTAAAATGAAAAATATAAAAATATAATTGGCTAAGTTTAACGACCACGTTCATTTTGATATAAATGTTTTTCAAGTTTGAAGATTCTGACAGTCTCAACGACATTGTATAAAATGTTCAATCGAAACCAACCCTTTGTTAAAAAAGAGTACCAACCCGAAGCAACCGCGAACACAAAGATTTCAACAGATTGGCACATTGATAGATACAGTAACAATAATTCACAGATACATAGATACACAGATAGATATATTGAAAATAGATTACCTTATGCTGTGAACCAATAAGATATTACTTGATATAGCAGAATGAAAAAGAAAGAGATGTAAGTTTGCAGAGCCAAATAAAAACACCTAGAATCAGCATTACGCGACAATTTTAGGTGCAAGAATACTGTAAGTTAGGTTAGAGTCAATAAAGTAGTAATTCAAAGATGGCTACATGACTAGCACTAATTGTTTGTGAATTTAGTGAATCATGAGATTAGTATATTTTTGCAACCAATAGTCCAATGCAAATTAGCTCTCACGTAGTTTTGATAAAAATCAAAAGGGCCATATGATTTTTAATTGGTTGTAAATATAAGTGATCCAGACAGACACAACGATTGCACAAACGCTTCCAGCTCCACTGTTCGCGGTTACTAATGGAGAAAATTGGGTTGAGAGGTTTTATAAAAAAGAATATGTCAACCAATAAACGTAAACAAATTATTATTTTTTTTATATATAATTTTATTAAAAAATGATAAAGTAACAAGTTTCCATAGCNTAAACGTAAACAAATTATTATTTTTTTTATATATAATTTTATTAAAAAATGATAAAGTAACAAGTTTCCATAGCGCCGTTCCACTTTTCTTACAAAAGTGAGCTCTCTAACCACAACAATAGTGTTTGTTGAGACTTTATTGCAAAGATGAAAAAGATTTGAATCATAAACATTTTGATGTCTTGTATTTACTTTGTTGATATATGAAACTTGTAATAAAAATTACTGGGAAAGTGTCTGCAAAAATAAATTTAGTTTTAAGGATGCGAAGATTGAGGGGATAAAAATTTCACTTTAAAATAATCATTTGTAACATAAACACTTCAATCTTCGAAAAATACACTCCGGTAGGTATATTTGTTGTTGAGTTTTTGATAACTTAACTAGACATATCTAGAAAAGTACACAATCGTCTCAACTCTCGACTATTTTGCATCATAAAAAGCAAATAACTGCTGGAGGGATTTTTACGTTTCATTATTTTGCTGCATTAGTAATACGCCATTGCATATTGTGTGGGCGGAAGAGCATTTCATAGCGTGCTTTTGGTTTGTTGTATTTAGACCACTGCACTCTACTTCTCTGGTAGGGATTTTAAAACTTGTATACAAAAAAAAACTAAAAGTAGATAAAATATATGATTCCAGAAGTTAAAGAGAAGTATTACTTCCAAACAAAAAAAATTTATTTTTACTTTTTAATTTATTCTGTCTCATCTTGTGCCACATCAAACATGGCCAAAGAAAAATATTCCGAATCAGACTTTTTAGAGTTGCTTTTGGAAATTTCCCTTGTGGCTGAAAAAACGTAGAACAGTGGTAGAAAACCAATTTAATTTTTCTCTTTCATCTGCAGTTGTTCATCTTATTAATTCCAAAGAGTGACGTTGGTTTATATGAGTTTACTTGCATCTGTCTNTTTCATCTGCAGTTGTTCATCTTATTAATTCCAAAGAGTGACGTTGGTTTATATGAGTTTACTTGCATCTGTCTGTCACACTCACAACAACGATGATAAGCTAACAAATTAGGATTGGAATTGAAAATTATTCCAACTTTTTTTTTCGTTTCATATTTTTTATTTTGATAATTAATTTTAATTAATTCTATAGAATTGGGAACCTTAAGGATTAGATCAAATTTGTTCAAAACACANTTTCATCTGCAGTTGTTCATCTTATTAATTCCAAAGAGTGACGTTGGTTTATATGAGTTTACTTGCATCTGTCTAACACTCACAACAACGATGAAAAGCTAACAAATTAGGATTGGAATTGAAAATTATTCCAACTTTTTTTTTCGTTTCATATTTTTTAATTTGATAATTAATTTTAATTAATTCTATAGAATTGGGAACCTTAAGGATTAGATCAAATTTGTTCAAAACACANTTTTGATAATTAATTTTAATTAATTCTATAGAATTGGGAACCTTAAGGATTAGATCAAATTTGTTCAAAACACATATTAGTATAAATTCAGCCCAATGAGATAGACAGCATCAACTCTACCATCAACTTTGTGTACCATCAATATCTTTTATATAGAATGTAAGCTATTCATATACACCTAGAGTATGTTAAGATTTTGTAGACATTGTTAGTACCTTTATGAGTAGCACAACTTGATTTATCACGACATATTTCCCTGACGAGTATTTAATAGGCTAATATTTAAAAAAAATCCAAATAACTATACTGTTTGAATATGATCTGAAAAAATAAAGTTTCAATGATGGTTAGTATTAGATTTGATATTTGTTTGTTTTNTCAATGATGGTTAGTATTAGATTTGATATTTGTTTGTTTTTAAAACTACTCGGTGTAGCTAGTCATAGAGTTGTCGGTCATATCCACAATGATATACTCTATTATTATATTTATACATCGGAGATGATATACAAGACAACTTATTGTTGCCAACTATGATCCTCGGACAACGGAAAACGGGCTTGGGTTATACGATTTTCATGTCCGTCTGTCTGCCACTGGAATGATTAAAATTTGTTTTCGTTCCAGGTTAGGTTCTTATTATNACGATTTTCATGTCCGTCTGTCTGCCACTGGAATGATTAAAATTTGTTTTCGTTCCAGGTTAGGTTCTTATTATTTCAATTGTCTCGACTTTATGAGCCTTTTTATAGCTTATGGTCTCATTTAAATGTAATATATAAGACATTTCTACAATCCATCGTAAGAACTTCTGTTCGGTACAACTAGGTGCGGAAATAATAAGCGCATTTATAGTCTTAAGTAGACGCCAGGCTAATAAGAAGTATTAAAGTTGAAATATTTTATTCTATCCAGAGCGAGCGGGATGATTATTTTACATAGTTTATTTTTTTATTAGATCTTATATACCGGAAACGGAAACGGTAAGTGTAGCTAACGTAAGGTTTGAGCTTTACTGTTGATAATGTAAAAGTTTTGAACTTTTGAAACAAGTTTCAAACAAACTAGAAACTAAATATGAATTTTCAACAACAGTTTTTTATACCTTTCTAGTCTATTTACTACTATAAACTTAATTTTTTAATATTTTTTATTTTTTTTTTTGGATTTACACTAGCAACAAGTTTTTACACTTTTCTAAACTGCTCGTCAATTACCCTTTGTAAATATAGTTTTTGATGAAAACGAAAATAGAGAAAATCCTTCTAATAAAAACTGTATTATAATTATGTTTGCAAAGCAGGAATGCAAACAAACCGGATTTATTCTTGACTCGATTCGGTTTGCAAAAATTGCAGATCTACTCGGCTAGCAAAAGCATGAGAATACAAGCTCAACTTGGATAGCCGTTAAGTTTACTCGAATTGCTCGTGAGCTGGCATGCTACACATAATTTTGTTGGAAAATTACTTTCTGCTTCAACGTGGTTATAAAAGTAGATTATATGTAATAAAAAGTGGCGTCGTGAGTGGAATATCTCATATCTAGAACGTTCTTGTTACAATTTTGTTTGTACCTAGAAATTTATGAATCAATCTTGTCAATAGCTTGAACAGAAATATATTGTTTATCGAAGCTTAATTTTTGTGAACAAAATTTACAAATTATGCTGAAATTTGATTATTAATAAAATTATTAACAAAATTCATGCCATAAAATCATAAATTGTACGGAGCTGAGCCGAAAATACCAAGTTGTGTACGCAAGTTGCAAGGTATAAACCAAGTGAATCTTTGCCAACAAAACAATAAACTATATGTCTTCCAGAATAGTGAGGTTATATATACGATGAGAAATTTAAAACATCTTTTGCACCCCATTCGAAGGTGAATGTTAGCAATTTGCCCGTAATTTAAACTTCAGAGATTTGGCGAGCTGATCCCACAAGTTATAGCAAATAATCGAACCTCAGCTAGGCAAGTGGCTTACCTGTTTATAAACAAGCTGAACGATCGAAACTCAGTTCGGCTTAACTCAACTCGCTCGTTTAGCTCACAAGCTGGCTCGACTTGTTTGCACTCCTAAATCCAAATTTTGTCATAATTATTAATTTCTATTTTATATGTAATATTCGTCTGCTTACGCTTCTTTAGCTCCGGGGTTTTCTACCAGTGACTCTTCAGTTTCATAGTATTAAAGACTTTTTCTTTAGAAAACTAGTAAACATGTGTAATATTAGCTGATTTTTTAGGGTAATTATAATGAACCATTGTTTGCATTTCTTCGCGTTTTGCGTAGTAGAATTTTTTCTTCTTTTTATCCGCATTAATTTACAAAAGTACAAAGAATCTCAAAGGAACAAAAGAATGTGTATTTCCATGAAGATTTTCCAATTTCCTTTACAAAGCAGTGTACCCAAACAAGTGAAAAAAAACGCAATTGGTGTCTACTATTCTTGATTACTTTTCTTATTTATTATGGTTTCGTTTACACGTTTTATCTTTCACACATAAGTCGTATGAAGCGTATTACAAATAATTACAGGGTTAAAAATATACTGTATTTACAAAAATCGAAAGCTATTGAATTATTCACCACAAACAGTGAAACTGGAGGGGTTTATTTGTTGTAAATCTGTCGATTCTTATACATTATTAACCGCAAACAGCAAAGCTAGAGAGGTTAATGCGATAGCCGTTCTGTCTGTCACATTTCCTCATTTCCCGCACCAAATATGTCGATTGTTTACAACCTTTCTCAATTGATTCCCATTGCATAAAATTGTTGCTTTTTATCTATAATTACAACATAATGAAGCTATTGATAGCGAGACTAGCATTTCCACCGATACAACATCGCTGTAGTTTTTAGATTCATGTCTATTCTAGGGACATTTTTGTAAATTTTCAAACATATCCTCCGATTCTAATCTAAGAATTTATCCTATCATCTTAACAAAACTTTGTGTTAATTCTGTGATAAGAGAAACATGTATCTTTGATTTGCCTGCAGTTGGGTATTTGTTGCCTTTCTGAGGATATTTTTCTATGAATCCAAACCAAGTTTTATCAATGTGTTACCAACCTTGTTCGTTAATTTTAACCTGAAGGATATTGTTTCTAAATAGGGATGCATACAGTACTGCGCATAAAACCTATTTGATGTGAAACCTACTTTTGTTCCAATCTGTTTGCTGGATAAAGTAGTTGGATATGTTTTTTGTACCAACTGCTTTCGCTGCTAACTTTTTTCTGGCTTGTAGAAAGTTCTGCAATAAATAGTATTGGAGGATGTTCGAAAAATCAGAATTTTTGGTCCATTCATTCAAAAGTTACAGATGTTTGAACTTTTCGTGTTTGAAAATAACTGGCAGAATACCTTCATGGGAATAAAGTATTCCAGAATTTCCCACCAAAACTGAAATTTTCAAACAGTTCTAACTTTTTAACCAGTAAATCTAAAATTAAAATTGTTCTCATATGATCCACTACTTTCTCAACTTCGATTACTCAAGTAGTTGCTTCAAGATAAGANATTTCCCACCAAAACTGAAATTTTCAAACAGTTCTAACTTTTTAACCAGTAAATCTAAAATTAAAATTGTTCTCACATGATCCACTACTTTCTCAACTTCGATTACTCAACTAGTTGCTTCAAGATAAGAAAAAAATATGATTGTTGTACCAACTTATCCAACTACTATGTTTTACGCAACACACTGTACTCTTGTACCTAATTATGGCTATTTTGAAGACATTTCCTAGGCAGACTTTGCATTAATTATGAAACATCGACACTATTTGGATCTAGTTTGCTGGGTAGGTGCTAACTAAATACTCTAATTTCTATCTATCATTGATATTCAAGACCTATTCTACAGATATTCTGTGATGTTCATAGTAAGGGGTAGTTGAAGTATAGCTCTTATACCCGAGGGATAGTGAACTTAGACTCCTAAACTCTATAAAGTCTTTCCTCTCAGTCAAGAGATGAGGAAAAACGCATTCGATGAATACTCCATCATACAAAAATACTTGCTGCTGAAAATTATCATATAGTGAAGGATTGAAACAGGATTTTCCCAATCGGTTCTTTAACACAATTGGTAGTTTAGTGCGTCGAGTTAACTTTTACAAGTGGGATCATGCCTCACTTAAAACCAAATTTTTGGGTTAACAGCTGTTTCAATTCTTGGAGACAAACTAGGAGTTATATTGCAGCGCCTACGCCGCTTTTTAATAGCGCTTCGTTGATTCACATCTTTTGAGGAAAACAAAGTTTTCATTTTTTGCAAATTTAAATTCGGAAAAAAATTTATGACAAACTAGTTTGATTTTTTGATAAAATTACGGATAATTTGTAACCAATCGATAAGGCGTGCAATAATTTCACGTGCGCAAACTCTAAGCATTCTGACTATGAATTTATAGTTTAATAAATTAATTTCGACTAAACCATTAAACAATTTTTTTTTTATTTCTNTAATAGCGCTTCGTTGATTCACATCTTTTGAGGAAAACAAAGTTTTCATTTTTTGCAAATTTAAATTCGGAAAAGAATTTATGACAAACTAGTTTGATTTTTTGATAAAATTACGGATAATTTGTAACCAATCGATAAGGCGTGCAATAATTTCACGTGCGCAAACTCTAACCATTCTGACTATGAATTTATAGTTTAATAAATTAATTTCGACTAAACCATTAAACAATTTTTTTTTTATTTCTNCCATTCTGACTATGAATTTATAGTTTAATAAATTAATTTCGACTAAACCATTAAACAATTTTTTTTTTATTTCTGACTGCTAAAAACTAAAAATTTAAATATTCTACTTTACATTTTTAAAATCAATTCTTTGGATCCTAAACCAGAAATTATACTTTTTCGAACTCTAGTTACAAATTGCGACTCACAAGTCACAACTATACGCTTGGACTCATTTCGAAAAATTCTGATTTCTAATTATAATTTTTTGCGTAATATGGTTGTTTTTCTTTTTAACCTGATTTCCTAATTGGTTGCCTAAAACTTTTCTCACTGTTAAAGTTATTGAACTAGTTTCACTTCTTAATTTCTCAACTNTAATATGGTTGTTTTTCTTTTTAACCTGATTTCCTAATTGGTTGCCTAAAACTTTTCTCACTGTTAAAGTTATTGAACTAGTTTCACTTCTTAATTTCTCAACTTCTGGAGAAAGTCTCCATTTCGTTGAAATTAAATTGTAGTAAGCGGAAGTTATGGAAGTTTTCTACCGCAATGGAAATCAAAACTAAATAAAGAACGTGAAGTGAGATTCAAAGGCGCTACATACAAAATCAAAGTAGAAAATAATGAAATAGTTGAATGAGGTTTCATTTCATCATAACTTTTCCATTACTTAGATTGTAACTGAGAAACATAAACTTTCACAGCTCTATTTCCTCTGTTTCACAATGGAGTCCTCTCTTGTCTCTTTTGTTATCAACTAAATGAAAATCTTCCACTTTTTTCTCCGATGATGGAGTTTCACTCATATTTTCATACTCAATGGTCCGTGCCTATATAAATACTAAATAAAACATGAAAAATACAGTTTAAGAGTATAAGAAGAATTGCTCTATTGATATTTACTAAATCGTTTCAACAAACATAGTTTATCTAATTTATAAAGTACAAAATTTTAACAACAAAATGTAATATTTTTTTTGGTACTACAAAGAGGTAAACGTATTTTGCTGCCCTCNTTTTTTTTGGTACTACAAAGAGGTAAACGTATTTTGCTGCCCTCTTTTATACTCTAATAGTCTACAAATGATAAGTTTTTCTACTTAAGTTACGTAAGTTAAGTTGTAACTATAAATTTGTAGACTTTTATTTACTTTAGAATAATTAGTTGATGATCGCTAGTTGCTTAAATAGTATATTAAATTTTACATTTAGGCATAGTTATCAGAAATGATTAGACAAATTCCTACTTCTCGATTAAGCTGTTAAATTGTTAAGTGTTATTTTTTTAATTTAGGATAATACTGCAGTTAATTGGGTGCTGACATTTGATCTTAACTTTAGAAATTTAAAAATTGTTGATTATTGAGAAATATAGTTCACAAAGTAATTAAGCAAAACAAATAAAAGTAGCGCGATGATGGAGAAATGAAGAGAAAAAATTAAAAAGAAAAAAGATGCCCTTGGGCTTATTAAAGTTTAATCAAGAAAAAAAGACAACAAACCAATCAGAAGGGCTTGTTTTATACCTCACTAGGCTTATAAAATAACACGTTTNTCAAGAAAAAAAGACAACAAACCAATCAGAAGGGCTTGTTTTATACCTCACTAGGCTTATAAAATAACACGTTTTAAATTTAACAACTTTAACAAAATCCAGGAAAACCCTCAATGTTATTTTCTGTCTAGAACCTATTTCAAGCGCACGTATAAGACTATGTTTAAGTAGCTTATAGCTAAAATTGATGAATACAGTAAACATACTTTNTCAAGAAAAAAAGACAACAAACCAATCAGAAGGGCTTGTTTTATACCTCACTAGGCTTATAAAATAACACGTTTCAAATTTAACAACTTTAACAAAATCCAGGAAAACCCTCAATGTTATTTTCTGTCTAGAACCAATTTCAAGCGCACGTATAAGACTATGTTTAAGTAGCTTATAGCTAAAATTGATGAATACAGTAAACATACTTTTCCAGAGCGTAGTGTGACCCGAGTGACGTCTGTATTTCATTTTTGCCTTGATATTACAAAAATATTTTTTTATGGAAANTTCCAGAGCGTAGTGTGACCCGAGTGACGTCTGTATTTCATTTTTGCCTTGATATTACAAAAATATTTTTTTATGGAAAAATGAGTTCAGGAATGCATCTCCAGTAGTTGGAAACGGTATAAGAAGTATACGATAGTAGTAGTACGTGGGACCATTTTGGTAGGTTTTGATCACATCAGGAGTTAGGTCACGCTTTCTAAAAAGGAGACTGGTTAAATGAAATCAGATTAGAAGGTCTTACTAGTTAAAGAGATAAGACAGCTACCTCTCTTTCCGTTACCATTCACTTCTGACCTCNTCACGCTTTCTAAAAAGGAGACTGGTTAAATGAAATCAGATTAGAAGGTCTTACTAGTTAAAGAGATAAGACAGCTACCTCTCTTTCCGTTACCATTCACTTCTGACCTCATGTTAAGAAATCATACTATGGAAATTGTCGTATATATGTGCAAAGAATATTAATTTTAGGATGAGTATTTATACTCCAGTAAATATATTACTTATAGTATACTTTATGCTTTTNCCAAAGAATATTAATTTTAGGATGAGTATTTATACTCCAGTAAATATATTACTTATAGTATACTTTATGCTTTTAAGAAAGTATAGTACCTAACAGTAATAAGAGAGGGCGGAATGAATGATGCATCAGAGATGTGTGAGTATGAAGTTGATGGTATTCGAAACGAGATCGTAAATTTGTAATGTAATCAAATGACTTAAGCGTTNATGTGTGAGTATGAAGTTGATGGTATTCGAAACGAGATCGTAAATTTGTAATGTAATCAAATGACTTAAGCGTTGTTGTCCATATTCAATAGGTATATTTTAATAATGTTTCTGATTTACGCCAGATGCACACACTTGCACACATNATGTGTGAGTATGAAGTTGATGGTATTCGAAACGAGATCGTAAATTTGTAATGTAATCAAATGACTTAAGCGTTTTGTTGTCCATATTCAATAGGTATATTTTAATAATGTTTCTGATTTACGCCAGATGCACACACTTGCACACATNTTTGTTGTCCATATTCAATAGGTATATTTTAATAATGTTTCTGATTTACGCCAGATGCACACACTTGCACACATTATGAACTGCTTAAGTTACTAAAAATCATTGCTATGAAAGTTTAGTTAACTTCTCTTTGGCTCAAAGTGTCATACGACTATAATTTGTGCTAACTTTTGAAACTCTAAAGCCGAAATTGCGCCTTGTTATCTGAACACAGTATACANTACGACTATAATTTGTGCTAACTTTTGAAACTCTAAAGCCGAAATTGCGCCTTGTTATCTGAACACAGTATACATACAATACTGTATAATAATGTATAATAATATAATCATATACTTTATCCAGACTAGGGAGGCTCTATGACTGGAATTCCAATATGTCATTCAAGTTAAGCAGTGTCTTTTCATTACCAGTCGCGATCGGTCCCATTCTTTAACTTTGACAAACAATTTAGCACTGGCACAAAAGTTGTTTCCGTTTGTTTTCCAGTTCTTAAACGCTTTGATTAGGCCTGTATCTAGACTGCCAATATTTTACTCAACTCCTTTAGCGTGAGTTTGACAGTTTCCGTAATATCACAAGCTTGGAGCAATCCAAAGTTGAATGGGAGATGACTGAGTTGACAGAACCTGGTTGGTTATAGTATGGGATCGCATCAGTGTTACTATGCAGTTGTGAAATCTTTACTGACGCAGGCGCCAAAACATCGGTTTGACCTTAACTATAAGCTAACTCACGTGTACCTCAAGAGGCAAACCACTCTGTTCGTGAATTAGGATTACAATAGATGCACAACATCATCTGCAATGACACGCCATGACTACAAAATAAAACCCTCNGCAATGACACGCCATGACTACAAAATAAAACCCTCACCTTATTTTTTTAATACCACACCACCAGACGGCTGAAAAGAATGTTAAAAGTTACACATAAAACGAGTGGTGGCTGGTGCAGTCAGATAAACTCTCCTTTGTTCCTTTTCTTCGTAAGCGACAGCCAAATCGTCAATGAAACTTACCGATAACCTTCGTAACCTTCAACGCTATATTTTATATATTCAGTAGTAAATGAGTGTAAGACCATNGACAAACAATTTAGCACTGGCACAAAAGTTGTTTCCGTTTGTTTTCCAGTTCTTAAACGCTTTGATTAGGCCTGTATCTAGACTGCCAATATTTTACTCAACTCCTTTAGCGTGAGTTTCACAGTTTCCGTAATATCACAAGCTTGGAGCAATCCAAAGTTGAATGGGAGATGACTGAGTTGACAGAACCTTGTTGGTTATAGTATGGGATCGCATCAGTGTTACTATGCAGTTGTGAAATCTTTACTGAGGCAGGCGCCAAAACATCGGTTTGACCTTAACTATAAGCTAACTCACGTGTACCTCAAGAGGCAAACCACTCTGTTCGTGAATTAGGATTACAATAGATGCACAACATCATCTGTAATGACACGCCATGACTACAAAATAAAACCCTCACCTAATTTTTTTAATACCACACCACCAGACGGCTGAAAAGAATGTTAAACGTTACAAATAAAACGAGTGGTGGCTGGTGCAGTCAGATAAACTCTCCTTTGTTCCTTTTCTTCGTGAGCGACAGCCAAATCGTCAATAAAACTTACCGATAACCTTCGTAACCTTCAACGCTATATTTTATATATTCAGTAGTAAATGAGTGTAAGACCATCGATGTTGCAAGGGAAAATCAGGGTCTTATAATATGCTTGGTGGTCTTATAACGAATGTAACATTCATTGGGTTTCACAAATGTATACGGCCTATCGGACATGAGTGGTACCAAATGAAGGTAGCTAGAGGTTCTTTCTCCCAGCAAATACAAATCTAACTCATAATAAGGAAATTCGGTCTTACAAGAACCAAATTGGATGTAAAAACGAGCTAGTAAACATAATTATCACGGCTAAAAGCATGGTCTTATATCCGTGGATCTTAAAATGAATTATTCGTCGATGTAAATGCATTGGTTCAAACCAAGCTCTAAAAAATCGGGTCTTATAACATATGGTTGTATAAGTCGACTGCTATAATTATGCGTAATAATATGTGCGCTAGATACTTTGAGTGTTTTGAGACATATATGTCAGTATATAAATGTACACAATGGACTCATGTTATAACAGATATTAGCATATGATAAACTTAACCCCTCGGTTCCGGCTGGGAAGATACTAGTTTACGCGTTAGCTTGTCCGACAGTATTTAACAAGGCTATATTAAACTTCTGACTATATTAAGGCACAATGCGTCTGTATGCTCATTGTTTCATTTAATAAAAACATAAAAACTACAAACTTGGCAAAGCATATCCCTTCAATGAAGTNGATACTTTGAGTGTTTTGAGACATATATGTCAGTATATAAATGTACACAATGGACTCATGTTATAACAGATATTCGCATATGATAAACTTAACCCCTCGGTTCCAGCTGGGAAGATACTAGTTTACGCGTTAGCTTGTCCGACAGTATTTAACAAGGCTATATTAAACTTCTGACTATATTAAGGCACAATGCGTATGTATGCTCATTGTTTCATTTAATAAAAACATAAAAACTACAAACTTGGCAAAGCATATCCCTTCAATGAAGTTGGTGAGATTTGAATTACCTAGTTTCGCTTCCGTATTCCACATACACCGAAACTCATGAAGCGCGATTCAAAACCATCTAATTTGAAAAGAGGTAAAGTGTTTTTGTTTAAAATTAAATGTGATGAAAAATTAAACTTTTAATGGCCTTTGATATGAAGAACGGACGGACAGTAAAGTAGTATAAACCTCTCCAACTCCATTGTTTGGAAGTTTAATAGTGTAAAATGAATCAGTCTGATTCGTGAATTGGAATCCTTCCTAAAGGCGTTAACTAAGTGACATATAGACAAAGGTAATGGAGTGTAATTAATCGTTTTATTGGTTCTAAACAACAAAATTAATCCTACAAGACTGTGTTTTTGGGTAATACATCTGGGAGGAGTAAAATCGACTGCTAGGGTTTCATTCAACAGATTTGGACTTTTTCCAAAGAGCACTCTTAAGAAACACGAAATGGGGCAACTTTTTTTTCCTTTGTCATCGCTTTGTTTGACGTACGTTGATAGGATTAAGTCGACCGGAGATTAGGTATCAAACTTATCCAAAGTATTCTATTAGTTACATAAACTAAATAAGTTCAAATAAACGCCTACAACAATGTACAATTTTCATAATAATGATAAAAAAAGTTAGAAAAAAAAGATAAAAAACTTTTATTGGTTTGTGCGTTTGTGTTCTTTAATTCATAAAAGCTTTTCTGATGAAGTAGGACGTAGTGAGTTAATTAGGAAGAGTCTCCAGGGATGAAAGAAATTCGATAGATTTCTTTGTTTTCATGATTTATTTCAGAAGCCTTAAGGACAATAGAGAAACCTAAACCTATCAGATAATTCGGAAGGAAGAGAATTGATTTTTTTTTTCAAAGAATCCAAAGTTTCATGATTACTATACCAAACAAAGAATTTTTAAGTGCTTTTCTAAGTTTTTTTTAGTATTTGTCTTGTGTGTTGTATTACAACTGTAGGGTTATACTTCGTATAACTACAGTAGTCACCTAATTAAAAATTAATACTTAGAGATACATTGTTGAAAAGAAATGGTTTCTATTGAACTTAAGAAATTTTTAGATTATTTTCTGAAGGTATTGCAAATATGTTTATAACCTGACAATCTAACAAATTATTTTAATAAATTTACTTTAGTTTTTAGTCTTTTTTAAGTTGTTTAGGTTATACAAGTTGACACAAAATTTTAATTCAATTTAAAATTTTTTTTAATTATGGATTTATTTGGGTGTATAAACTTTAAAAAAAAATAGGCATTTATCATTTAAATTTTACTTTGTTTTGAAAATATGTACTCAACGTTTTTGTACAGAGTTATTATAAAAGGCTATAATTTACCTATCATATCTCCTAATNAATAGGCATTTATCATTTAAATTTTACTTTGTCTTGAAAATATGTACTCAACGTTTTTGTACAGAGTTATTATAAAAGGCTATAATTTACCTATCATATCTCCTAATAATTCACAATGCCAACATGCGAAGTCGGAAAAGGGATTTTTCAGGTAATTTCCAAACAACTCGCGCTACCGCGCTTGTAAATCATTTGCAAAATTAATAAAAATAGGAGAAAGTACTAGATAGCAGTAAATATTAACCTGCGCGCTTGAAAACCAAATACTTTTATGTTAAATAGCTGTCTGTAAATGAATTAATTTTAAAACAAGCGCACTTCAATCGCGAATAGTATTTTTTTAGTCTCCACGGCACATTTCCAAGTCGATAGTTAAACTTTTTCTGACAGTTCCTAATTTAGTGAAAATTTTTTTAATTTGGCACCACATTTATTATACGTCTTTAACAAAGTCCTGTTATAATAAACCATTATCTACTACTTTTTTTAAATTACTTAATTTGGATTTTAGTACGTATATATCAATTGAGATTTACTTAAACTTAAGTTAAAGTGTTAAACCTTAACACTTCAATTTAATAGATTGAACATTTGAATACATATATTTTTGTTGTCATGAAAACTATTTTGAAATTTTACATTTAGGATTGTTAAAATCATAAATGAAGTATAAATTTTACGCTTATGCTTTTATAAAGTTTTTCTACATTGGAGAATAATATTACACCATTTTGAATCCAAAAGTCATCTATCATTATAAGAATTACAAGTGCTAAATAACTAAATTTTAAGTACTGAAAAATGACCAAAAAAGTGCCAAAAAAAAGAAGTTTTTATAATTCAATTAGTATTCATAGTGTATATTAGATGTACATAAAATATTTAATTACTATAATCATTTTACAAGAATTATAATTTTAAATTAGGTTATAATGGAGATTAAATTGAACGATAAACGGAAAATTTACCCTAAACAGAGTATTCGAAATGAGCTGACAGAAATATTTTTTCCAAATGTTCTTTATGTTGAAACAAACTTTAACAATTACGACTGAATTATGCAGTTCAATAGTTACAAGGAGGTATATGACCTAAATTGATATATTGTGTTGAGTAATAGAGATCAATTGCAGACTCATAATATTTTTAATTGAAGCTTGTGACAGTGTTATGAATTGTAATTTATTATCACATTGTGAAGTATGAACTTGACAAGTTTTAACAAGATCGATTTTTTGGCACTCAAAAATTTGAGTATAACTATAAATTCTAGAATTTGATAATGGCTAAATCAACGTTCGGACTTGAAGTATTTCATTTANAATTTGAGTATAACTATAAATTCTAGAATTTGATAATGGCTAAATCAACGTTCGGACTTGAAGTATTTCATTTAGCAATTTTGTAAATGAAACAGTCACTCATGAGATGAATCTTTAAAGTCACAAATCGTCCACTGTAAATTTGATGCATGCCAGATGGTGCCACTTTTTTAACGTATCATTGGTTCAACTTTTAGCTATGGACGCCACAACAATATTGTTGGAAATTAAAAAATTGTTTATGGTCCCATGTATTCTGCTGCAGTAAAGTATAGATCTTATTGATTTGGGACGTTTAATCGTGTAATTTTTTTTGCTCTGCAAAGTATCAGAAAAAGCATTCAAAAGTAGGATACGGAATAAAAATAATCTTGTGTCTACAATCACTAGTAAAAATGTAATGATTTTTTGAACATTGATATTCTTTGGCGCGATATTGAAATGTCAAAATTTTAGTACAGCATCTCAAACAATGCAGTAAAGAATTTGAATTTTCAAACTATAATTTCTGTCTTTAAGATCAAATAACACTTAACATTTTTCATAAAGATTGATGTGAAAAATTAATCATTAAAAATTGATTAAGCCTCATATCAAACAGCATTTGGCGAAAAAGGTTGTTCTCCAGATAATGCATTGTATTCCAATTTAATGCAATGCATTCTGGTTATTTTACGAAAANCCTTAAGATCAAATAACACTTAACATTTTTCATAAAGATTGATGTGAAAAATTAATCATTAAAAATTGATTAAGCCTCATATCAAACAGCATTTAGCGAAAAAGGTTGTTCTCCAGATAATGCATTGTATTCCAATTTAATGCAATGCATTCTGGTTATTTTACGAAAAACCAAAATAAAGTTCTAACTTAAGTTTTAGAGTTTTATATCTGGAAAAAGTGGTAAAAGTCCGAAAAATTTGTTTTTTTAATCGGCTAGTCTCGATGTAAATCAGATAGATCCAGAAGCGCAACCTCCTAGTTCTGCACTCTGCTCCTTTATTAAAAAATTTAAGCACTTAATGATGAAAATCATACTCGACTTTAAACGACATCTAGCGTATTCAAACGATATTTGCCACAAATGTAAGGAATTAGGTCTGTATCAACGAGTAAATGTCAGGTCTATAAGTTGTCTCCTGTGACATTGGAAGGTAATAAAAGTTCACATATTCAAACTGACGTCAAATAGGACATGTCCCAGACGGCCATAAGTCATCTTTAAGATATTTTATATATTTCATCTTAAAGCTATCTTCCACAAATTGTGATATCCGAAGGCCATTCTTCAAAATAGCCTAATGATCACTGATGTAGGCCTAAAAAAATATTTTAGAGATCTATCATATATCCATTCAGAAATGCCTTTAGTATATCAATCTCATATTCAATTTAGTTTATTCAAAAGACTACTCACATATCCCTTCCCATTTTTTCAATTCAAAAAATGAAATATTGAGTCAAATTGCAGAGACTGAACAACTGGATTTCGATTTTGATTTTTACGGAGAGATGAATTTCGATTTCGAATGGAAAGATGATTTTGTTTTTGATTTCGATCACTTTGGGTTTATTAATTTCGATTACTAACATTTATGTATCATATGAAAACTGGGTGTTATTTGTAAAAACTTGTAACTTAGTTCGAAATCTGAACCCAAAATTTTGATGATTCAAAACCTAAATCGAAATTTTAATATCGATTTTATCAACGGCATGAAAAGGCATGAATTTCGATTTCGCAGCCATACAAGATTATGTATTTTGATTTAGTTTTTGAATCGCTAATGTTGAAATTCGATTTCGATTTTTTNTCGCAGCCATACAAGATTATGTATTTTGATTTAGTTTTTGAATCGCTAATGTTGAAATTCGATTTCGATTTTTTAGGGCTTTGAAGTTCGAATTTGAGTTCTATTTTGGATTGAAATGTTAATTATGATTTCGATTTTCACTTGCCTAAGTTACAAATCACATCGACAAACTTTTGTAAACAAATTTCAATTCTAAACCTGCTCCCTTTCGCATTAAAATCACTCTTTTTACTTCACTAAATCGAAATTCGAACCTGTTTTTGAATTGTAATCGAACTCAAAAATTAGGAATCGATAAAAATGGAAAATCAAACAAGCTCCAAAACCTCCATAAATTTTTTTTAATAGGCAATTTAAATTAAGATTGAATTGGAACCCAAAGATGCTTCTGCCTGCTTGAATGTCTAAAATAGTGGACATAACATAAATTTGACGATATTAATACAAGAGTATGAACCTGTTGACACTACCTAAATAAATAAGAGTTTGCAAGTTTTCACCAGTATTTCTGCATCCGTAAAAAATATTGAATTAAATCAAAAAATTCATTTTGCTTAATTACTTTTCTTCATTGTCTATAGCTGAAGATTCTCACCTACAGAAATTCTGCTTCATTCGATAAATTCTCATTTTACAATTTCGGCTCCATATTTTCTAAGCGTCATAATTTCAGACCCGTATACCTATAGTCGTAATTTTGGCGACTAATTTTCCGCTTCGAATCTTCGGAAGCCGTATCTTCATAGAATCGTAGTTTATATGACCAGTCCCAGGTCAATTGTCAAGATTAATTTTTTACCCCTATAGTACCATGTAAATATTTTTCTTGATTTTATAAACAATCCCTAAAGGCTAAGAAATACCCTTAGTGGGAAATTTTACACAAAAAAAATTTTTTTTTTTTTTGCAATTTCTTACCTGAGAAAGTCGTCCAAAATCAAATCTGCAGGTCGTATGGTATAAGAGAAGATAAAGAAAAATGAAACTCTGAATCAAAATCAATTCTCGTTAGTGCCAATCACGATTGAGACGTATAGGCTGTAGTTGCCTATCAAGATTTTTTTCTAGTGCGAAAACTGGTAGATTGGTTGCGAAACATTTCTGAAAAAAGAAAGTCTTTCAATTATCTACTACAATCAGTCTCAATATCCAACGTCAAAACACATAATCTATATTGTGGATCACGACCTTACCAATTTAGCGTAGACTAGACGAGCTGAAGATATTGTGTATTTTATAATCATCATGATTGATTAGATTATAGAAGCAGGGATTTTCATGGTTCATTCATTATGTGGTATTCCTGATAGCAAAATTCTTAAGCCATGATCACATTGGAAATTGTGTTACTTAAACCAATAATTAATTGAATCAATAGTAGAGCGTAGGAAGTACCAGAAAGTTGAAAAAAAAAGACAAAATTTTGACCATCCCTTTATACATCGAAAGGTCAACGACCTTTGGAATCGAAATTCTCTGCTATTTATGGCTGATTCTGTAACCATTGAGCGAATCTTCTTCCAACTTCACAATAAATTTAGAGTACTCCAAATTCTTTAACGAATTCTTTAACGAATTCTTTAAGCAAAAGTGAATCGTTAATGAACCATGATTAATCACAAAGTTCTTTTTAGCAAATGGGATTCTACTAAACAAAAACAAAACTTAGAGACAGATAGAAAGATGAACGGAAACAAATTGAATAGGAAAAAGTTCATTCAACTTTCTATATCTCTCAATGATATAAAAGAAATGTCTAACTTTTTACTAAACTTTCAACTGTTTCAGACACTCAAATGTCTAGTGCTGTTTCATTAGGTTATTGCAGTAAGTAGTTTACAAATTTAAGTGTGATTCCGATTTAAAACTTTTTTTTTTAANCTGTTTCATTAGGTTATTGCAGTAAGTAGTTTACAAATTTAAGTGTGATTCCGATTTAAAACTTTTTTTTTTAAGAATTGCTTAATAACATCGAGAGAAAATATTCCATAAAATTTTCATTTTGACTTTTGAACTGCTATTGGCCATATCAACCGTTAGCATAAGGAACCACGGAACTTCAATAAACTCTTGTTTCTAGGCACTTTGCTTCAAAATTGTGTCGTTAACAATTATTCACCGTTCCTGTCCCGACTGCTAGATCTAGGCATGATACCGGACAGTTTCGCTGTTTCCGACATGGATACGAAACGAAACGGTATCTTTTTCTATAAATTCGAAAGGAAACGATCCGGGAACGATAAGGAATTTAATAATTTTCAATTGTAACGGCAACAAGAAATTTTCACAAACTGATAACAGCATTTTCCAACATGTTGCATGCCTCACCCATGACGGAAAGTATATTTTTCTTGTTCTGCGTGTGAATTTTTAATACTCGCCTCATCAACCATTCCTAGCTTTGAATTATTTGAAATTGGATAGTCAATATGTCCTCGGGACAAATCCTCCTAAACAATAAGATNCATTCCTAGCTTTGAATTATTTGAAATTGGATAGTCAATATGTCCTCGGGACAAATCCTCCTAAACAATAAGATTTCTGAGGGCTTGGCTCCAGAAACTTTGGTCGAAATCAGCAGCAAATACGAACAATAGGCGGAATAAGTAATGAACTTTCTATACAACCATGCCCAAGACCCATGCTCTTTGCTGGAGAAAGTAGTGGATTATTTCATCGGAAAGTATGCTCTTCCAACCAATTTTTTTATTCCAAATGATAACAGTTTCAGAAATAGCTTTGAAAAGTTGTCGGTTAAGTCGAAAATATCAAGCTAATACGACCACCGGATCAAAAGTTATGATTTTTTGAAAATTGAAATTTTTGGGTGTTATTTTGAGACGATGTTACTTAATAATAGATAGTCGTTTCAAAATAACATTTACAAATTTCAATTTTCAAAAAACTTTTGACCCAGTTATCGTAGAGGCTTGATTNCATTCCTAGCTTTGAATTATTTGAAATTGGATAGTCAATATGTCCTCGGGACAAATCCTCCTAAACAATAAGATCAAAAGTTATGATTTTTTGAAAATTGAAATTTTTGGGTGTTATTTTGAGACGATGTTACTTAATAATAGATTGTCGTTTCAAAATAACATTTACAAATTTCAATTTTCAAAAAACTTTTGACCCAGTTATCGTAGAGGCTTGATTCTTTTGACGTAATAGTATTTTTCAAAGTTCTTTCTGAAACTGTTGAAATCATATGTAGAAAAAAAGATTGGTTGGCAAAGTTCATTTTTCAATGAAATAGCTCACTACTTTCTTCAGCAAAGATCATGGACCAAAAATATCTTCCTTATGTGCTATTTCACTGAAGCATACTGTGTCGGAAATAAAAGAAATCCCGTTACTAAAACGCAGACGCAAATGGAGAAATTTGCACTGTGAGTAGATAATAATATATGATTTACTTACTAATGACAAGACTAATTTGACTGGAATTGATTCCATGTGTCATTGGTTAGTTAGAGATATTTAACACTTCACAGATGAGGCTTGAGGATTTGAATCGAACAAATTTTTTATTGAAAATTGCAGCTTTCCAAGGTCAATATCCAGAAAATATGCTTAGGAACACTGTGGGTATGAAATTTCGGTCGTGTGCTTTCAGACGGCCAGGTATTGCAGTCTACGATCATTAAAAAGTCGAAGACCCATTGCAGTACGTGAAGCGAGAAGTCTCCACAAGACGGGGCGATAGGATTCAAATCCAACAAATCAGAAATGTAACTTGAAAAAAAAATTTAATACCTAAGGACGATCCGAGCCAACCGGCAAAACAGACCGATTCCCGATTCAATCATACAGCTATAAAATCGTTCGATACCTTCTCGTAATCCGATAACATACCAATCCGAACCACCATCTACGGTAAACCTCGAATAAACTGAACCCCAAGGGATCGAAATACAGTAAACCTCGGTTACCACGGAGTCTAGGTTACCACAAACCAAGTGATCCGGTCCGTGCCCTGAGAGGAAAATAGATAAATTTGTGTATAAATAGAACGACTAAGCCAAACCCTCGGCTACCACGAACGTCTTTTCGTTAACCCAGTCCATAAGGCACATGCTTTTTACCTCGGTTAACACGAACACCAATTAATTAATCAATTATTAAAGAAACTTCAACATTTTTCTTACAAAATTTAATAAAAATTTTTTTTTGAATAACTTTTCAAACGTTAAAATACGAGAGAAAATGAACCAATGATATATTTTTAGTCATTTTTTGTCNAATTTCTTTTGAATAACTTTTCAAACGTTAAAATACGACAGAAAATGAACCAATGATATATTTTTAGTCATTTTTTGTCTCCACAAAAACTTACTACTATAAAGTAATGGTAAATTAAAACTACCTCGGCTAAGACAAACAAATTATTCCCCAAGTTGTGTGTTCGACTNGTTAACACGAACACCAATTAATTAATCAATTATTAAAGAAACTTCAACATTTTTCTTACAAAATTTAATAAAAATTTTTTTTTGAATAACTTTTCAAACGTTAAAATACGAGAGAAAATGAACCAATGATATATTTTTAGTCATTTTTTGTCTCCACAAAAACTTACTGCTATAAAGTAATGGTAAATTAAAACTACCTCGGCTAAGACAAACAAATTATTCCCCAAGTTGTGTGTTCGACTNACTATAAAGTAATGGTAAATTAAAACTACCTCGGCTAAGACAAACAAATTATTCCCCAAGTTGTGTGTTCGACTTACGCTTAAACCGAACCTCGGTTACCACGAACCAAATATTTCGGTCTCTTGAATTTCGACTTATCCGAGGTTTACTGTATTTGTTTCGTGGTAACCAAAGTTCGGCTTAAGCATATAAATAGCACCTATATTTCCAAATCCCGAATATTCACTGCTAGTTTGCTGGCTTGAGTAAATCCCGATTGCAATATTTCTTAGAATAACTTCTGAAACAGGTCCTCAAAACAATTGCCACCATTTGCAATAATAGATCATTTAACACCATATCCGAAAAACTATGCGATATCAGGGAAGGTTTACACCATGTATTATTCGAAATCATCATGGACTATACATAAAACAAAATGAACACACATTATTGACATGTTTTCAAATAATTAAAAAGTTTCTGATGATATCTTTAATGTTGAGAATTGCCCCCAATTACTCCATAAATGGAAAATAAAAAGATTAGCGCGAATATTTTGTCACAGTGTTGAATTTTGAATGTTCATTCCAAAGTATAGTGAGCAAATCCGTAAATTTTAAAGAATTTTGGAATTGGAATTTTCGAATTCCCCAATTATAATTTCCAAGTGGTAACCTAAATTTTTTAATTCTTATTTNCCGTAAATTTTAAAGAATTTTGGAATTGGAATTTTCGAATTCCCCAATTATAATTTCCAAGTGGTAACCTAAATTTTTTAATTCTTATTTTGAGAATGAGAAATTGACATTCTTAATTTGGTTCATCGTATCGTCTCAAAGTAACGTCAAAGAATTTTAATTTTAAAAAAAGNAAATAAAAAGATTAGCGCGAATATTTTGTCACAGTGTTGAATTTTGAATGTTCATTCCAAAGTATAGTGAGCAAATCCGTAAATTTTAAAGAATTTTGGAATTGGAATTTTCGAATTCCCCAATTATAATTTCCAAGTGGTAACCTAAATTTTTTAATTCTTATTTTGAGAATGAGAAATTGACATTCTTAATTTGGTTCATCGTATCGTCTCAAAGTAACGTCAAAGAATTTTAATTTAAAAAAAAGGCATAAATTTTGTTCTAAAGACCGTACGAACTTGAATCTTTGTGTGGGCTACCAGCTTTTCAATAATTTTTATGAAACTGTGCACAATGAATACAGAAAAAATTTATTCCAGATGTCTATCATTTCAAAATTGTAGGACACTTGTTTTCTTCAGCAAAGAACATTGGCCATAAGTTTCTTCTAAATATAACAAAATATTTGAATGGGATGTACAGGTAAAAACTCATCAATTTTCTTCACTTATTCAATGTGAAGATAATCTATTTCAGGCAACACATTGCTCNTATTCAATGTGAAGATAATCTATTTCAGGCAACACATTCTCAACAAGTTCCACTTCAAATTCGACTCCTTTCTTTCTTATACAAAGCAGGTTTTATTAAGTAGGCGATTTCCCTCGATGTCCATTGAGGTGACTCTTTGAGTGCTTAGGTTTCTTTATGTTCGGCCACTTCGATGGGAACAATTTCTCTTAACATTTGCTCAAAATGTTGTCTTATACATGGGTGGTCTTATAGACGAATAAATTAGTACCATATCATACATAAGAGGAAAACTAACAAACAAAATTGTGTCTAATAACAAGCAAGTTGGTATTTTAAACTGTGACCAAATAAGTATATATTACTGTATCACATTTTCTGAAAATTATCTACACTTATTCCCCAAGTCTGAATTTCCAACTCGGTATCTTCATATTACCGGATTCGGGTTTAGTAGTCGATGGTTATAAGACGATATATTTTATAACGAGAAATTTAAGTCTAATATACGTGGGGGTCTTACAACGGATATAGTCATCTTTGTTTGAGCTTGACCAAATTTTTAAAAGTTAATCTTGTGAAACAATATACATCAAAATGTACTTTACATTTTATTTAATTACAACATAAACTTGTAACTAAATCGGCCCATCGAAAATGAGTAAATGAATAAATCCACTACTGTATTTCCTAAATTCATCAATTTCTCAAAATTTCTGATAATTTTGCACTCATTTGTATTATTTCTTTTTACATCCGAATTGGCCAAAAGCTTAAATTTTGACACGTAATTTTCATAATGCCCGGATCCAGATAATTTTTAAATTGACAACAAATTCTTCGAAATTTCTGACGTGACTTGATATCTATTCGTAATATTTCCTATCCAAATTGGTCGTTTAGTTTTTAACACATATTTTGCATAATGCCCGGGTTCGGATATTTCCTAAATTACCAAAAGTCACCAAAATACTTGATGTAGTTTCACACCCAATTTTTGCCATCCGAAGACGTCGAGGACAAATTAAGTCTTATTCTACCAAAAATCAAATATTTCATTTTGAGCTTCTACTGTGTAATTAGTTTTGCTATCGTTGTTCCACCAGTTGGCTGTTAGGATTAGAGGTTAGTAATGGATCATCCATATGACATTAAAGGAAGGAAGTTCTTTTATACAGAACAATGTAATACTACTATAAAATAATCAACTATTTCTAGATTGATTCAAAGAAATTGTGAACATAGTGTAAACAATGGGTGACTGATTCATAACTGATAGCGTTGTCGGAGGTAATGAATGACTTTTCATTTGGGTTACATTTTCGACTAATAAGACATGGTGAAATTTAGTGAAAATCTGAGATGAAAAGTGTTTGGGAACTCATACAGAAGAAACAATTTCACGCTCAGAAAGCCACAAAATAAATGAAAAGAAAGTCAAAGAAATTTTTTCTAGGATATGAAGAACCCTGTGAAAATATATTTTTTGGAGCACATAGTGAGTAAGATGATCTCTTTGAAAGGAGAAAAGACAGGAATTCGATCATCTCAACAGGCTAAATTCAGTTCACAAATACAAACTCAGAAACAGAGATACGAAGACTCATATTTTGAGAGAGAGAGAGAAAAAATAGAAAGATTTCGTAGAGCTGATGGCAGACTGTAACAAAATCTCACCATTAGATATCCTTATGTCTGTTCACATACGGAGTGAACATGTTCTTCTGTAAATTAACTTCAGTTACTCAACTCCTAATGCGTCTGTGGTTAAATTAAATGAAAGAAAATATATAATTCGTGTAAAAACTCTAGACAGGAGGGAAGTTAATTATGGAACATATTCCATTTACTTATGAAAGTACTTAAAAAATAATCTGATGGTAGGTTTTTTGTAGAAAAACAAAAAATTCTGTCTATCACGATCAAAGAGTCAAAAAATATGTTATTCAAAAACATATTATTTGGAATTTAACAATGAGAATCCCTTGGTGTTTTAGTTTTGTTACTGTTTTATAATTATCCAACTTCAAAAAAAATATATATAATTTTTATTACTAATTTTAACTAGCTCATTTTAATCGTAAGAAGGAATTTGACTTTTGCACGCTTATCAATATTATTCTTAATTAGCACTATTTTTGCCTTTTGGTGAAATTTCTGCTAGTGCGATGAATGAGGATTTGAACATATAAAGTAGGATATAAAGGTAGAGCGTGAAAGAGTTGAAATGAGAATTTTACAAAATTCTCTCTGCTCAAGTTTTTGAGTATTTAGGCAGAGCCGAAAAGAGAGCGGAAAATTCTAATTTTTTAGCAAGAACAGTTGAGAAACCAGCTTTGAAGTCCCAGAATGAGACACCATTATTCTTTTCGTTGAGGAAGAGCGGAATCTCTGCAAAAGTGTCCATTTAGGGGCGTAATGAGATTTTCAATTTGTACCATTTTTAAATTCAAAATATTTTTGACAGGTTGTATTTTTAAAATATTTTTGATTGGAATCTTTTATACCGAAAATAACCTCCCACTTTCTCCAAAGGTGAAATAGACAAAGTCGGACAACACTTTAGGTACATGGATTACAACAGAATGGATTTTTGTTTTACTTGTCCTCAATACCCATCGACGGACATCAATTGAAGTATTAACTGAAAACTGTTTGCCGATGTCATTTTTGCTAAACATGTTTGTTAAGTGTAGGCTATGAGTCAGCTATTTCGTCAGCTCTGTTAAGCTGTGCTTCTAATATGCTAACTTAAGACGATTTTCTTCGCTGAACGTAAAGCTACGTTAATACTCGTTTCGATAATTTTTTTGCGATGCGACGCAGAGCGATTTTGTTGGTCTTGACCAGGATTTGTTGATAATTATCTCATATAATTATGTTTGATAATCATCAGTGATAATTATCGATAATTATCAAAGGTCATATTATCATTGATAATATTGATAATAAGAAAAAAACATCTACAGATATATTTTTTTACAAAGTAAAAAAATGAGGAAGGAGAAGAGGTGTAGTTTTCCGTCAAACGAATTCAAATTCAGCATAGAATATCTAACCAAGCGTTGTATTCTATTTCCTTCTCCACAGTGTATTTAAAAAATAATTAAATTTGATCTCCATCGCTGTGGCTTTGCAACGGTGTGCATGTTAATTAGTTAACTAGTGTATTTTACTTCAACCTAAGTAGGGTTAAGGTATTTATACTAATAAAATTCACAACCTTATCCATCATCTGAAATACTTAAATGGACGTGAATGGTCAATTCTTGACTTGTTAATATTTTTCTGCGATTTTTTCCTTACTGTCATATTATCACTGATAAAATGATAATAAAACTTATTATCTGATAATATGCAAACTCTGGTCTTGACACGACATAGCTCTAGAACCAATCATAATGTCGATATGATTGGTACCGATTGGTCGTAAGTATTGCTAATTCGGACGGACGGACACGCAAACATGATATTGTTTAGAAGTTACTAATTCAACTGATACTTGACATTTCCTGAGAATGTCCATTGTTTCGTATCAGAAATTGCTATTTTTCAATTATTTTCATGAAAACTAAATTCCACTTATTACAGAAAAATTATGTTATTAAAGGAATAATATGATATTTTTTTAGTAATGGAGTAGTATGGTATAAATACGAAACTTTACATATGAAATTCCGTTCATACTCAGTCCTCTATATGAAAATCATACCAGATGACACTCCACTTCTCATTCTCGCACCTGGTTCATGGGTAGTTTCCAAATAGATTTCGATACAGATTCATGGTTCGAGTCGATGAACCCGATCTTTAAAAAAATGATAATGTCGATTTCGAACCTTGTTTGAGTCATCTGGAACTCCAACTTGAAGTCAACATCTTGCTGACTCAATTTCAAGCTTTCAATTGGTAATTAAAAATATTGCCTTTTGACTGCGGTCGGATTCGATAATAGAAAACAATATTGGCCTCATTGTCATAAATCTGTATCACTAAATATTCAAAATTTAACATCCTTATTTTGAAAAAACTTTTTAATAAAGACATCCTGAAATATATAAAAAAAGTTTGTGTTTGAACATCTTGGAACCAAAATTTCCACGAAAGATTATATTGAAGGAAATAGGCAATTTTCATTTAATCAATACAAGTAAAAATTTTACTGAATTTTTTTTCGGAAAAAGTATTAACAGNGAAAACAATATTGGCCTCATTGTCATAAATCTGTATCACTAAATATTCAAAATTTAACATCCTTATTTTGAAAATACTTTTTAATAAAGACATCCTGAAATATATAAAAAAAAGTTTGTGTTTGAACATCTTGGAACCAAAATTTCTACGAAAGATTATATTTAAGAAAATAGGCAATTTTCATTTAATCAATACAAGTAAAAATTTTACTGAATTTTTTTTCGGAAAAAGTATTAACAGNAAAATAGGCAATTTTCATTTAATCAATACAAGTAAAAATTTTACTGAATTTTTTTTCGGAAAAAGTATTAACAGTTTTGCAAAGACCATCCAAAAGTAGTGGAACAAAGTAAAAAAAGCAAGGCTAAACGATCACAAGAACAAAAGTTATGACTTTTTGAAAATTGAAATTTTTTGGTGTTGTTTTAAGACGATGTACTAAGAGATGGGCGTTTCAAAAGAACATTACAATTTTCGAAAAATTATAACTTCTGGTACATTAATAGTAGAAAATTGATTTTTTCAACTTCGTATATTTCTCACTGGTCTTTCTGAAATTCTATAATATTTCTCCTAAAAAATTAAAACTAAAAACTTTACATGCGAAAAAATCTAACTAATCTGGTTTCTATAGCGAAAAGGCATGGGCCAAAAGTCTCTTCCATTGTTTTTAAGATTTGTAGATTGACTGTATAAAAGCAAAGTGCTTAATGGCGAAAATTAAAATTCCTCTGGTGTACAAATTATTTTTGCACTGTAAATCCCAAAATTATACTTATTCATGTTACATAGTATCATGTATCCTGGTTATGGATTTGTCATTGTATTTGTTACATTTTGTGAGAGCCGAAACAGATACACTGTCTGTTATCTGTTCAANGGTTATGGATTTGTCATTGTATTTGTTACATTTTGTGAGAGCCGAAACAGATACACTGTCTGTTATCTGTTCAATACCATCAAAGAGTGAAACTTTATAACTTGAAATTGTTGAAACCCGAGTATTAATAAATTCCCGTTTAATGGCCAAAGTTTTAATCCTTTGAATCCTCTGTGGACATGTTGTCTAATGTAGATGAATATCTATGATCTTCAATTCCAGCACCAANGGTTATGGATTTGTCATTGTATTTGTTACATTTTGTGAGAGCCGAAACAGATACACTGTCTGTTATCTGTTCAACACCATCAAAGAGTGAAACTTTATAACTTGAAATTGTTGAAACCCGAGTATTAATAAATTCCCGTTTAATGGCCAAAGTTTTAATCCTTTGAATCCTCTGTGGACATGTTGTCTAATGTAGATGAATATCTATGATCTTCAATTCCAGCACCAAGGACGCTAAACCAATTTTTCAATAAAAAACTCAAAATTCTTGTCGTTGATTCTGCAATTTGTTCCATAAGTAACAAAAAAAATTCGGCATGATACACTAGAATGAATTAATTTCTCTATTTTACAAAACCGGTTTACTCGTTGAATGAAAAGATTCTAATTTTATGAGTTTTTTGAATCTGTTGTCTTCATTAAGAGTCGTGCCGGAGACAAAAAAGTTAATGTCAGACAATAGTGAAATTCTTTGTGACTCCAGGTGATGCACAATTTGCATTGCTAATTTTTTGAAACAGGATCCTTTTAAACTTCAAACAGCGTAGCTGCATGGGGTTTATACGATTGGGTTTCTTTTCGTCCGTTCATTCATAGATGTACCATCGGTACTAATTTTACCATTCATGTGCACAAATCAGTCGTTTATTGACACCTAATAGCATGCATGTTTCATTTAATCTATAATTATGAACTATTATGCCCGATATACACAGGGAAAGAAAATTTACTGTGAAGGAAACTTTGCAGGTTAAAAGTTTTTCTTTCGTGTTTCGGAAACATTTCTTTCTTCCTTGGTTACACGAAGAAAGGTTATTTTATTAATTTTTAAATCGAGATATTTTTCATGAAAATTCCCGCGTTCAGATTCCCATGTGACATCCACGCGGAAGATGAGTTGAATTTATTTATTTTCCCCCCCCACGTTTTCAACTAGCCCCAACTTCCAAATAAATCCATTTGCACGAATTTAAAACCAGATATTTCTCAAAAATTTTCCTCAAATTAGAACTCGGTCCTATTTGAAGAAAGAAAGAGAAAATTTGCTGAAAAGAGTTTTTAAGAAAATTCTGATGTGGATACATGGTAAAATTTGACTTTTCACGAAACTTTCCATCTTTGTAGAAAGTTTCTTTCTCCGTGTATATCGGGCATTAAAGTTATTCATAAAGAATCAAACATTTCCTCCAATATATCATCGGTGCTAGTTTGTTAAATAATCCGTTATATGACCATCACGCATATAAAACCTCGATTTCCTATTACAAAATTGATGGAATTATAACCGTCGGCTACTCTCATTGTATTTGTGGAATATTATTTTAAGCAAACTGATATTACACTGCACTTCAGATATGACACCATGTGATATAGTAATCTCCATGACTCTGACTTTGGAGTCATAACTCTGACCCAACTGGTTTTNAGATATGACACCATGTGATATAGTAATCTCCATGACTCTGACTTTGGAGTCATAACTCTGACCCAACTGGTTTTGGGAGTCGTGAGTCATTTGATAACTCTGATTTCTTTGCATTTTTGAGTCAGAGTCATATGACTCTAAAAGAGTTGATTTTCATACAAGGGAGTCATGACTCTTTTCCAACTTGCGCAAATGAGCATATCGGATTGATTTTCCTTTTTTTTTCATCTGCTTTCATCACTAAACGTTGTATAAAAAAATTTTTTTTTAATTTCAGATTGTCCTAACTGATTTTCCATTTTTGTATTAAGTGACTATGCCTCTGATTTTGACTCAGCGTCGACTCCCAATATTAAAGAAGTCACAGTAATGACTCCGAGAGTCGAATCTCAACGTTTGCCATGACTCCCAGAGTTAATGACTCAGGCAAAAGTTAGTGTCATGAAAAAGATTAATCCGATATAATTTTTTATTTTATTTCTTTTAATGCATTTAGTACTGATAATAAATGTGCTAATAAGATAAACAAATATAATACCAATATAGATATAATACCGTAATTTTACCCTTTAAAATTTTGTTTCTTACTGGTTGTAAGACATCAAATGCTTATTACATAAGCTGAGTTATATTTGATGGTATTCAAAATCCTTCATTAACCTTTAACATCACTTTTAATATCATCCATCAACGGGAGACCTGTTTGTTAGAGTTTCCGGATTTGTAGTCAAAGCATTGTAAAAATATTTGGCATTCCATGTTAGTACATTTTATTTCGCAAGGTGTTATTATCAACCTCTCAGTATTTCAGCATAATCAAAGAAAAAGATGATTCCTTCCTTCCTTCGTATACTTCTTATTAGACCAACCCAGATATTAAATCCAATATAAGACAACACAGTTATAAGATGCATTTTTTCTAACGACAAAATGTTATAATAACCATAGTANTTAAATCCAATATAAGACAACACAGTTATAAGATGCATTTTTTCTAACGACAAAATGTTATAATAACCATAGTATACTAATATCTTTTATGTCATTTAAAATTTCGATGCTATTTTAAGTATGCCTCCCCATACTCACAATCAAACCATGGGATGATGGTATTCAAATTATACTTCAATGTTTTATCCATGTTTATTTTGTTTTTATTCATAATTGATTGAATTCATCCATGCTTCCATTAATATTTGATCCATTTTGTCCATTTCTTTTTNTTTGTTTTTATTCATAATTGATTGAATTCATCCATGCTTCCATTAATATTTGATCCATTTTGTCCATTTCTTTTTTGCTTTTCCGTTCCATTTGTTTCATTTTTTTCATTTGCGACGTTGAATCTGTTTCATTTGTTCATTTAAACGTGTTGTCCGTTTCATGTATGCACCATTCGTTTCAATCTGGAGCATGACTCATTTTGATTTACCCTTTTTGTCATGCGCTTCATCCTTTCTCTTTGTTTCTTTCGTTTAACCCTTTCCATCCGTTTCATTAATGCTTCATTCATGTTTCATCAAACTGTCCTCCTTGTTCCATCAATTATTTTCTTATTTTTAATACAGGGCCCACCAAATTAATCCGGGCCGTAGAAAGTCGCTTTCACCAAAAAAAAAATTAAAGACAGCAAATAGATAACGCAAAATACAAAAGTTGGAGGGAATGAAGTTAGCGTATGTTTGAGAGAACATACCTTAGCAAAAATTAATTTAACAGCAGCAGAGAGTTGAGAAAATAAACTCAAAGTCGATGAATGAGGTATGGTCCCTTTGCATCTATTTCACCTCACTCAACAGAGAACCTGTCGACCCCTCTCTCCGCATCTCTGCTTTCATCCTTTACACTGCTTCGCATTAACGTGTCAAATCAAAACTGACTTTATTTTTTTTTNTCCGCATCTCTGCTTTCATCCTTTACACTGCTTCGCATTAACGTGTCAAATCAAAACTGACTTTATTTTTTTTTGTAAACGAACACCATTCTGTAATGCTTTAAGGTGGTTAATTGAGAGAAGTAACCAAGTCAAGGAATGGGGTACGATCCCTTGTCATCTACTCCACCCCAGTCAACGGAGAACCTGCCGACCCCTATCTCTGTCTCTCTCCTTTACTCCATTGCTTTGCATTAAAGTATCTAATCGAAACAGATATTTTATAGTAATATAATAAAATTAACTTNTCCGCATCTCTGCTTTCATCCTTTACACTGCTTCGCATTAACGTGTCAAATCAAAACTGACTTTATTTTTTTTTTATAAACGAACACCATTCTGTTATGCTTTAAGGTGGTTAATTGAGAGAAGTAACCAAGTCAAGGAATGGGGTACGATCCCTTGGCATCTACTCCACCCCAGTCAACGGAGAACCTGCCGACCCCTATCTCTGTCTCTCTGCTTTACTCCATTGCTTTGCATTAAAGTATCNATGCTTTAAGGTGGTTAATTGAGAGAAGTAACCAAGTCAAGGAATGGGGTACGATCCCTTGGCATCTACTCCACCCCAGTCAACGGAGAACCTGCCGACCCCTATCTCTGTCTCTCTGCTTTACTCCATTGCTTTGCATTAAAGTATCTAATCGAAACAGATATTTTATAGTAATATAATAAAATTAACTTCACTTCCATTATTTACTAATTGTTCATCGCCTGCTCTAAACCGTTTTTGGCGAAAGGCGGAGAAAGAAGGCCAGGATTAATTTGGTGGGCCCTGTATGTGCTTCAATCATTTCATCCCTTTCACTTGTTTCATACATTATTTTTTTCATGTTTCATCTCCTAAACCTNAAGAAGGCCAGGATTAATTTGGTGGGCCCTGTATGTGCTTCAATCATTTCATCCCTTTCACTTGTTTCATACATTTTTTTTTCATGTTTCATCTCCTAAACCTTCATTTTTTATCAATGTCATCTCTTTTATTCATATATCAATATTTCATCCAATTTTTTTCATTTTTATCCACTTCATCACTTCTCGTCCATGTTCTTACTCTTCCTCTCATGTAAACTCGTGTACGCGGTACTCGTAGGTTGCTACTTTTTTTTTACTTTAACGGAGTTACTAAATCCGAGCCAATTTTCTAATGAACATACTTAAAAAAGTAGAGAATCCTTAACCACATTTGAATAGAGACAAAACTTGCTAATTCATTTTATGTTTGCTGAAAAAAAAAGCTTAGCAAAACGAAAGTAAAATTAAATTAGTGCGCTGCAGCTAACTTGGCGTTAATAAATTACTCCTTTGCGAGTATCTTCAAGGATATTCCACTATTAGAATAAAGATTGAGAAATTTTGAGGTAAATTTGAAAATCTAATAAGAGAGCTAAATCTAGCATATGCAAAATTCATTAGGACTTTCATCTCTTACTTTTCAACTGTTTTCACAACAATTCTTCGAAATGAAAAGCTGAACAACTTCCAAGAAACAAGAATTTTTTCTCTGAAATTGAAAACTGGATGTCTCATAGATTCTTGAATCGGGAAATTTGTAATAAAGTATTAGTAACCCTGTAAACTACCTATATTAATGCACTTCAAAAATTCATCTATTGCCTCTAGAATATATAAAAGTTTGCAATATTCTTGGCGTTCACTCAGTGTGCTTTAAGTCTTAATTATGTTAAACTAGCCCATCCGTTACACAGATGTCAAACAAAAAAGTCCACAGTGCTAAAAAGCAATGCATCAAACAAAATTTCAAATTGAATTATTGTGTAAAAAACATGCTTTTAACCCTTCAGGGATGTTTTGATGGAATTTGTCAGTGAGGCGATACAAAATTAAAAGTATTAATTTATGATCTCACCCTACGACATCTGGGGTCAAATTTGTTTAACAAATTATTATAGTTAAAGTAAGCTCATCAAATTGATCTAAAGCAGAGTTTAATCCATATATAACTAAACCTCAAAAGTAACAACTGTAAATATAAAGTAACATGTAACCTCAACGGAAAATTGTATCGTGCAGAAAGAAAATGTGGGGAAACAACGAAATATTGGTTTTTCTAATTTTTTAAGTCAAATTTGCACTACTGTGCTAGGCATACATTGATAACTCACGAGGAGCGCGATAAACTCCACTCAATTGTATAATGAGTGGAGAAAGTGAAATGAGTTTACTTAAGTAAAATGCTCAATGTAGTGTAAAAATGTTGGTTATCTGTTGGCAGAGTCCACACTATTGCTAAACAATAGACACTCTTGGCCCAACCCCGTAGTATGAAAATTATATGGGTTATTCTAGTTTTAAGAAAGCGGTTTCTCAAATCGAGTGTAAACAGCTACGCTCATCAGTTTCTTCACACTTTTTCAATTTCTCTACAGTTTTCTACATTCAAAAAATCTATAAATACTCTTAAATTCATAAGGTATTCCTTTTTCCACCAACCTCAGCTATTTTTTAAATTAAGTTTAAGGTGCTGAACTAAATATATTCGTTTCTATAAAACTACGCAAGTTACTGTTAGAACGAAAAATTAAAAAACTCTGAGCACTTTCACCAACTCAATTCCCGCCAAAATTTCAGTGCCGGCAATTAGTAATGTAAGTGACGATTGGCCAAGTTTTTTATCATTTACAAATTTATTTATAACATTAAAATTTTATATAAATTCATCCACTCATCATCTTCTAACAAATACTTTGCATTGAATAATTGTATAATTAAATTACTAAAGTAGCGTTTAAAGTGCTTCAAGATTTTCAAAATTTACTTTAATTAGTGCAATTCGTTCCCACCATTTAGCTTAAAAAAATTTTTACACGAAATTTTCAAAGCTTACTCTAAGTTTCAAACATTTCAAAGTTAAATAATTATGTTCATCATCAGGTAATATTAAATACTGAATATTTCGTTCCAGAAACCCCCAAATTAATTCAACCTTTACATAGACCACACTGTTCGACCGGTAGCAATAAAATTTTAATATTTTATTGATTCGAATTTGCTGTCTCTTCGACTGCTTAGATTGCTGTGACCTTACAATAAAAGGTATTTCACAGTCGCTCACTCTGAGCTGCGAAAGCTATTGATTTATAAATATTCAGAAATGATAAAACAAAATATTCAGAATTTAACATTACGTGATGAACAAAACCATTTAACTAAAAATTACTTGAAATTTAGAGTAAGCTTTGAAAATTTTATGTAAAAGAATTTTTTGAAACAAAAATTTGGGAGTTGTGCTAATTAAAAAAAAACTTAAAAATCTTCAATTTATTAAATACAGCTATGGCCAAGTTAACCCGAACCTTAGAAAGTCGCTTTCCCCAAAAAGATTTGTGAAATCAAATAATGTGAAATTAAAAAGTTGGAGGGAGTGAAGTTGGCTTGTAGTTGAAGAACAACAAGCAAAATTGAAATTAAAAATTATTAAAAATTATTATTAAGTTTATTTATTTATAATAATAATAATTATTAACAATAATTTATTTATTATATAAATATATTATAACTATATTGTAAAATATAATAATAAATATAATAAAATAATATTATAATATTATATTAATATTATATTATATAATATATATAATATAATAAAAATATAATATAATAAATACATAAATATATAGTTATATATAAATATATTTGTGAATACTAATTATTATTAAAAATTAAAAATTAAACCCGCTGCCTTTCCTATTAATTGTTAAAATTTGTCAGCTAACTTCACTTTCATTTTTTGTCATAATTGTGTATCTAATGCCCTAAACCGATTTTGGTGAAAGTTGGAAAAACACGGCCCGGATTAACTTGGCCATAACTGTACTAATCCACTAATTTGATTCTGCAAATGTTCAATTCAAAGTACTGAAATTGTTAGCTGAGAATCATGATTGAATTAGCATCAACGATATTAAATGCTGCAAATAGATTCAACAAAATTTAGAACCAACTGCCTAAGACATCAGTTACATTTCTGCTTACCAGCACTGAAATTTTGGCAGGAATTGAGTTGGTGAAAGTGTTCAAAGTTTTTTTATTTTTGGTTCTACAGTATATCAAAGTCTCTAATAGACACTGATGGTGGATTGTAAATATAAATATTCATATTTTTACCTAAATACGTTAAACTCCTCCCCCTTTGATTATAAAATTAAATATAATCAAAGAAAATTTGATACACGAGCTTATAAAGAATAAGTCGCGAGAAAAAATAAACAGGTTCTCCCTTCTCTTTCACTATTCAAATACTCCCCCAATTTGAAGTTTCCCGAAATAGGTAGCAAAAGAAAGTTTGTAGAGTTGTTTGCTAGTGTAAACAACTGCTCGTGCTCTTTACTGAAACGCACAACCAACCAGCAACAGATATACGCATAATCATATTTTCCTTTCTTCCACCTCCCAACTATGGTGCCTTAAAATTTATAAATAAACCGTAATCATGTGTTGCAATGAAAAAGACGTAGGGAGGAAGGTGGGTGGTTGAGCGGTCAGGAGTGCAGTGGGGCGATAAGAAGGGCGATAGGGTAGTTGAGCCTGCATTGGGTGGTTGAGGGGTAAGGAGAGAGATTTTGCAGTACGGAGGCCGGTTGGGCGATGGGCGATAGGGATAGCAGCTGGGCGGTTGGACAGTACAGTGGGCGGTGGTCAGTGCGAATATAATCAATGAATGAGCTTGTAAACGTTCATTACGTACGTCATATGTTTACTATGCATGCCAACATCCACTACGCAAGTACATTGGGCACTGCATGGGTGAAACAGCTTGACGCATGGGCTTTTCCGTAGAAAAAATCTATTCCGATCTCGAAATATTTTACTTTTTATTTAACATATAAAATCTCATAAGGCAAAATTAGAGTCTCGTGAAAACGATGAAAAGACTAGGTCAGAGTTTACGGATATGGCTCATCTTTAAAATTATCCTTTCCTACTGCAAGGGCTATCTTTTAGTGAAAACTACATCTTGACCAGTCAATTGCTGTGAGTTTAAGCACCGACGGACGGACGGACGGACAGAACAAATCCATAATTTGTTTACTACTAACTGTATTTATATGATATATTTAAGTTACACCTAAGTCCCTAATATCTCATCTCTCGCTACTTAAATAAAAATTTGAAAATTGGTTCACAAAATTTTGAAGAGATAAACAAAAGCTCGAATTATTTGCATAGAGTAAACAATACCCAACTCCTACCACCACTCGAAATCACAGTAAAAATTTTATTACAAAATTTTTACTAAAACCTTAAACTAAACTGATAGACCTAACTAACGAAATGTTATATTACACAACGAAATGGAGATTTTTATTAAAACAGATTTTCTGTAGTTCGAAGTGTCGGGCTGTGTCGGTGGCAGTGGTGGTTGTTAAGTGTATTTTGTCTCTCATGAGTTTGAATTCTTTCGAAACAATGAAACAAATGTGAGAAATTTTGTTGCCATATTGTCTCTAAAGTTATGTGATTCATACATACTAAACTCACTTTGTAAATTTTTGCTCGTGTAGTNTGTTGCCATATTGTCTCTAAAGTTATGTGATTCATACATACTAAACTCACTTTGTAAATTTTTGCTCGTGTAGTTGAAAATAACTAGTTGATTAAAATATAAATGTTTCCAAATGTTTTAATATATAAAAAATTCTTCAAAATCTATATCATAAAAACATACTTTCTAGTTGGTTCATATAGTTTTCTCAAATTTAATTGGATAAAAAAAAATTTTGTTTGGTAGTAGTGATGTGTGAGGCGCAGTCTCAAAGATCCTTGGACTCGTCAGAACTGGAATTTCTATATTTCTGGATCCTCAGTTGGGACAGAGCATTCTGTTAGGATAGAATCAGAGAAACCAGTTATCCCAAGTCTAGAACTCCTCTTATTGGACGATACTTTAGGAGCCAAAATTCAAATTATAAATTAATATTTTTATTATCTCTTTAACAGAACTTATATACAAAGTAGCTACACTACTAAAGTGATGATGCTTTCTATAACAAGTTCCACTGTTTGAATTTTTATTGAAATTGTAGTAAAGTGGCGTGAGTCTATAGCTTTCAATTCTTTCCATTTTATTAACCCCTCTTTGTGTTTAAAAATTTACATTCTTTGGTGTCTTTTTTTATTCTGAATAGTTTAAGAAAGTATGAAATTAAAAGTAAAAAAAATCATCACTTTAAAAATTTTTTTTTTGTGATTGTGAGTGTGTTGACATGGGTGAGTTTGAGTCTATTGGAAATGATTTTGGTCCACAAAATGTGGAAAACGATCCTTTAGGAAACAAGGGTTTGAATGAGTCATTTTTTGATGTGGGAGAACATGTTCGAATGTACTTGGGTGAGAAGTCTCTTCCCTACGACACTTTACTACCAATCACTGTCGTCTATGCGGCGACATTTTTGACAGGAGTTTTTGGAAATGTGATGACAATGTCAATCATCACAACAAACCACTACATGCACACTGCAACAAATTACTATCTCTTCAATCTGGGTAACTATAGAAACAGACAGATTTATGGGGGTTTCCTTCTTCCAAAATGAATTTTTTTTTNTCTCTTCAATCTGGGTAACTATAGAAACAGACAGATTTATGGGGGTTTCCTTCTTCCAAAATGAATTTTTTTTTAAATTTTAATTCTTTTTTTTTTTTGCAAAAAATAAAACTTTTGACAGATTAATTTTCGACAAAAGATAAAAAATGACCAAGAAGAANTTAATTTTAATTCTTTTTTTTTTTTTTTTTTTGCAAAAAATAAAACTTTTGACAGATTAATTTTCGACAAAAGATAAAAAATGACCAAGAAGAAATTTTTGACAAGATATATAATTAATTTTCTGTATACATTAAGTTTCTGACCTATGTTGATAAAAAATGACATAGTAAATCGCTCCTATCATTAATCATTTTTAGTTTGAAGAGAGATGCCAATTTTCAAACACAAAAAAAAATACCCGCGCCACTGGTTTCACTTTGTCTGGTTATAAAGAGAAAATATTTAGAAACGAAAAAAATTGCAGTAATATCAAAATTTCTAATAGCTAAAGTAGTATAATATATAATTTGTTGTATTATTCAAGATTATTACACTAATGAACACATCGATTTTTATTATATTTTATAGATAGATAATGGACTGTAATGGTGGAGGTTTTTTATATCAAAAGTCTGAAATTTTGTTTTCTATTCACTAAATTCTATCTAATTATGTAAGATTCGTTTTTGTTTTTGTTTGAAATTATACTTATTTTTCATTGAAATTAAATGAGTTTAGGATTGTACAAAAGTAAAACTAAAATATAAATTTGTTGATGTCGAAAGCTAAAGGTTTTACAATAACGACTGCAATTTTTTAAATTATTTAAGAGATTGGTCGTTAATTTGCAAAACAAAAAGAAGCAAAAGTTCAATAATACTATTATTATTGTCTAAATCCTTGAACCAAGGGTTAAAGAAGTCCAATTTGAATTCTTTGAAGAATGTACACAAAGTAGCAAATATTTTAAGAAGAAACAAAAAAAAANTAAAGAAGTCCAATTTGAATTCTTTGAAGAATGTACACAAAGTAGCAAATATTTTAAGAAGAAACAAAAAAAAATTTTTTTTTTTAAATTTACAATCATTTTTTTAAATTTGGAAAAAAAAATTTTTTTTTTTAATTTATGATCATTTTTGAAAATTTGTTTTACATATTAACCCAGCTAATGTTGATATCAACAGTATTGTTCTATATCATCCTATCTACTAGGTTTATTTGAGTGAGCTACCAAAAAACTCAATACACTCTGTATAACTATGCAACAATTTTTTGTTTGTTTTCATGTTTCTATAATCAATTTTTTTGAATGATGTTGAACGTTTTGTAATGGTTTTCTATTCTCTTGAGTGTTGATTTCATAAGAAAAAATTATAAATGTTTCAACCATAACCTTGCCTTCAATTTTGTTTTTCACCTTCACCCTAAGAAAAATAATCAAGTTTATTTTTTTATGCAGTAAATAACAAGAATATCAATACTGACCTTCATTTTTTTCAAGTACAAATTATATCTCTCTCAATATGATTTAGTTCTTTGGTCAGTTTTGAATTAAACTATAAAACAAATGGCACACGCATGGAGTTCCCAGGGCTAAGATGTTTTTGTGTACATCCAAATATAGGATTGTCAAAATATATTTTTAAGTTGTATTTATAGATTTGGAGTAAAGCAGGGCATAAATAGCCACTGGGGCAAAATGGCCAGTTCTTATTTTATATCGAATTGTAAATCACATACTCTTCAAATACATTTAATTCTCACCTTTTTATAAAGATATTTTATTTTTGCAGCCGTTGTTGTATAATATTCCCTTTAAAACTTACAAACTAGCATTTTATAAAATATTTTGTCCATTTCTATGCTCGAGATATCGAATGGTATACATGTCATTTTTGAAATTTAGAGACGTGAATTTTTATGACCACATCGTTGAGTAAAAAAAAATGTCATTCTACCTAATCTAATAGAAAATGCATTCTGGTGAGTTTTGTGAACTTGTTCGGGTAACACATTTTGATTAAATTCTACTTTGTAGACGGTAATAACGAATTACTAAAAGTGTCTTTTTTATGCCCAGCTTTACTTTAACAACCAAATTTCCAACTTAAGGATGCATTAGGGGTCTTCCCGTTANAATAACGACGGTAATAACGAATTACTAAAAGTGTCTTTTTTATGCCCAGCTTTACTTTAACAACCAAATTTCCAACTTAAGGATGCATTAGGGGTCTTCCCGTTACCATCTAAGAAAAAAAAAATTTTATTTAGGGTTTAATTTCTCAAATAACTTTGGAAAATAGAAAGACAAAAAAATGAATTGTGGAGTTTGCGTNTTTTATTTAGGGTTTAATTTCTCAAATAACTTTGGAAAATAGAAAGACAAAAAAATGAATTGTGGAGTTTGCGTGAAATCAGACGGCAAGAGAAAGTAAAAATTGGATTCTGAAAAAGAAACAATTGTCAGGCGTGTCTTGTTCCTGTTTCTCAGACACCCTAAAAAAATCAGCCAATCAATGGGCTCGAAAATAACATCACTCTAAAATTTTCTCAGAAATCAAAAATAGTATCAAGTTTCAGTATTCTCAGACAACAACGGGTACACCCTCATGGCATTATATGTACANAGAAATCAAAAATAGTATCAAGTTTCAGTATTCTCAGACAACAACGGGTACACCCTCATGGCATTATATGTACAATGCACTTTGGTTATTAGATTAGTTATAAGACCAATTCGTTTATCACACCCAGACATTGTTAACATGATTTGTGCCAATGTATTTAACATGGACAAGAAACTCGTTTTAAGGTCAACGGATATATGACCAAAAAACGATATAAGACCATACTTTTCGTCTTGATATTAGGGTTAACTCATTATAAGTCCCAAATATATATTAGATGAGTTGAATTATATTTTATGGTGAGGAAAACCCCTCATCCACCTTATTTTTGATATCAATCCATCCACAAGAGAAATTTATTTTTGTTAATGATTTGTAGTTATAGTGTTGCAAAAATGCAAATACCAACCTGGTCTTATATTCGGTATAAGACTACTCGCTTATAAGACGCATTTTTTGCGACGACGAAAATGATTTTATAACACTAATGCACTGTTTAATATGTTTACTACCTACAGGATTATCCAAACTTTTTTACCCCCTATGGTAGCCGCATGATCTTCAATCAGTAAGATTTGCCAAGTAAAATTTTATTATTATTTAATTAGTTGAAGGATAGTAATTTATTTATCAAAAGAAATTAATGTTTTAACTAATGTCTGAAACTGGCAAATCACTATATATTTAAATGAAAAGGCTACGAAGATACATAAAAATCTTTGGACAACCCTGTATAAAACTGTAGTAATAACCAAGAACTAGGGTGTTGCGAATAGGATATCCGGCATAGNAGAAATCAAAAATAGTATCAAGTTTCAGTATTCTCAGACAACAACGGGTACACCCTCATGGCATTATATGTACAGTGCACTTTGGTTATTAGATTAGTTATAAGACCAATTCGTTTATCACACCCAGACATTGTTAACATGATTTGTGCCAATGCATTTAACATGGACAAGAAACTCGTTTTAAGATCAACGGATATATGCCAAAAAACGATATAAGACCATACTTTTCGTCTTGATATTAGGGTTAACTCATTATAAGTCCCAAATATATATTAGATGAGTTGAATTATATTTTATGGTGAGGAAAACCCCTCATCCACCTTATTTTTGATATCAATCCATCCACAAGAGAAATTTATTTTTGTTAATGATTTGTAGTTATAGTGTTGCAAAAATGCAAATACCAACCTGGTCTTATATTCGGTATAAGACTACTCGCTTATAAGACGCATTTTTTGCGACGACGAAAATGATTTTATAACACTAATGCACTGTTTAATATGTTTACTACCTACAGGATTATCCAAACTTTTTTACCCCCTATGGTAGCCGCATGATCTTCAATCAGTAAGATTTGCCAAGTAAAATTTTATTATTATTTAATTAGTTGAAGGATAGTACTTTATTTACCAAAAGAAATTAATGTTTTAACTAATGTCTGAAACTGGCAAATCACTATATATTTAAATGAAAAGGCTACGAAGATACATAAAAAACTTTGGACAACCCTGTATAAAACTGTAGTAATAACCAAGAACTAGGGTGTTGCGAATAGGATATCCGGCATAGNTCTTTGGACAACCCTGTATAAAACTGTAGTAATAACCAAGAACTAGGGTGTTGCGAATAGGATATCCGGCATAGATGCCGGATATCGAATATCCGGCTTTTTTTGATTGCCGGATATTGGATATCCGGCATGCTTGCTTGATTAAGCTCGTATTGCACATAATTTTTATTAAAACAAATGCGTTTTGACTCAATTCACGCGAACGTGCAGGGGTCAATTTTGAAACTTTCTAATACATTTACTCCAATATATTAAATCTAATAAAATTATTGATTCATTTCTTAGGATTTCTGATAAAATTGTCTAGAAAATTATCCGTGCGGATACCTATAAGTATCAGGCGGATAGTCTATCCGGCAGAGTTTTAGGCGCCGGATATCCGGTTATCAGATATCCGCAACACCTCTACCAAGAACTTATTGAGTACAGAGGGGTTATATAGTGGCCGCCTAGTGATCCTCACATTTCTACCCGCCACCCACGTAGATGGGCATCCAAATTCATCGCAATTGATGAGTGAATTAATTATTTAGTAATATTTAATTTAGAAACTGAAACCCTGAGTTCTCGAAATTTTCAAATGGCATTTGGGCGCATCAGTGGATTGGTAGAAGAGGGCCAAGGGAGTGGCCGGCTCGGTCGCCTGATTTGAACCCACTTAATTTTTTTTGGGGGTTACATGAAGTCAACCATATTTAATTCCCTTCGACCAGTCAGTATGCAGGACCGCAAAATTCAAATTGATACTTTCATTGCAACTGTGACTAATAACCCTCAAATGCTACAGCACGTGAGACAAGCGTTTTCTAGAAATATCATTGTCTAGATCATTGTTTGGATATGAATGGCGGTAATTTTGAACAAATGATCCATTAGGACAGGTTGGTAAGTTATCAACTTCATAATTCATTGTGGGCATTATTAATTTTCAGCTAATTCATTATTAGTAAGAAATATTTTTTTAAGCAGACTGAGAATCCACTAAGAGTCTACCACAGAAAAGAATTTATGATGCCCACCTGCGTGTTTTAAATTTTGGGTGATGAGTAAAAGAGTGTGAAGTGAGGATCGCTAGGTAGCCACTATTTGACCCCTCTGTATATAGCAAAAGTGACTCATTGGTCTTGAATCGAAATTTATGCACGGCTCATTTTCGATACAAATGGTAGAAAAAGTAAAGTGAACTTAATACAATTATTGAAATATCGGTTGATTATAAGTTCATGGTTGTTAGTATTAAAGATACTAAAACCGGATTCATACTTTATAATAATTTATACCAAGTATCCATTAAAAGTGATATCAACGCCACTAACAATCTGTATAAATTTTTTACATTAATTTCAACAACTTGAAAACTACACAACATTCTTCTACACTTCCTTCATTCGCATTCTTAAATTTCTATAAAGTCACTTTACAACTCTGGCGTTGTTTTGTATTAAAATGAAAGGATGAACTTATGTAGCTTTTGTTCTATTTTAATAACTTTATAATACTAGATTATCGGCGAGCATTTGTCTATTCAAAAAAGGAGTGGAGAACGGAAAGTATGAATACATTTTATTTATTTATTAAGCTTTTTATTTACAGTGGTCGGCGTGTACAAGACCTCCGCTTTTGTAAAGAAACAGCGAGGTCTTATATCCGAGTGGTCTTACAACGGACATTAGACTCAAACGGATCGTATAAAATCTATATGAATATAGCCATCTTTGTTTGAGTTTTATCAAATATTAAGAAGTGAACTTTGTGAAGATTTGCATATCAAGATATGTACAATATACTCAGAATATATTGACAAAAGAAAACTCTAACTTATTGTTCTAAACTTTCAACCCCGTGTAACCAAATGGAGACTCTGACCTTAAACCAGAGAATACGCTAAAAACCATCCTTATCCACTAATTTGCCAATAATTTCTGGGACCACTGTACATTATTCACTTTGTTTAATTACAACACGTAAAATTCTAACAAAAAAACGACCTATCGGAAATGAGTGATACCAAAAGTGGAAATCGGTTAGGAATTTTCCTCCCAATAAATCCCAATCCAACCACTGAAGTAAGGAAATTATGACTTATAAAGAGCAAATTGGGTCTTATAAGAAACAAATTATGTCTTATAAAGAGAAAATTGAATCTTATACAGAGCGCTCAATAAAAACCTCGCCAAAAAGATGTTTCTTTACTATTGCTACTACTTTTTGTCACTATTGCTAATACTCTTTGGCACTATTGCAACTAACTTTTTCTTTTCTTTGGCGGGGTGTATATTGAACACTCTGTATAAAAAAAATTGGATGTAGGAACGAGTTGGTAAACTTATTTATCAAAGCCAAAAGTATGGTCTTTATATCCGTTGTTCTTATAACGAATTATTCCAACATGCTAAATGTATCGGATCAAACCGAGTCCTAAAAGATTGGGTCTTATAACCAATATGGTCTTACAACGGGTAGTTATTATAACCGTTGACTACTCTATGTCTAAAAAATTATGAAAATTTTGAAATTTTGAAGGGTTTTTCTCTTCAAATTTAAAGGAAAAAAAAAAAATTTTTTTTTTTTTTTGCATTGGTCAGTGCAGAAAAAATCTTAAAGATTATTTCGGTTACACTAATAATTAAAAAAAAAATTTTTTTAGTTCTTGCAACACAACCAGTTAAAATGTAATCTTCTTTGGTTTACTTTACTGTTTGTAATCTCATGATTTATTGTTATTTGTAATCACCTGAAATTAATCGTAAAAGTTTTGATTTCATATAGAAGTCTATGAGAATAACAGAAAATATATGTTTGGAAGACGGAAACCCAATAAAGTGTCAAAGAGAGAAATCTTGTGACCTGTTAACATTATTACTTTTTGTTTCAGCGGTGGCAGACATGACGACTCTCGTTGTAGGTATGTCTCGTTTTGCCCCTTTCTCTTAAATGCCAGACATTGATATTTATAGCCTTTACGTGTTCGACTGGTTAATTGGTTTAATTCCACTTCATCTTCTATATAGGGACATTTCATGTTTCCAGTGAAAAAGTATTTACTTTTCTTTCTGAATTCCCTCTCAGGGTTACCAAAATATCACCAAATTGAAATTTATCATGATAAATATCATTTCAACGTATATTTGAGAACTAACAATAATTTTCTTTTCATTTTTGCTAACGCAAAAATTTGAATTGATTTAAAATTCTAATTAAAGTTAGATTATGATACATTTACAAAATTATAACAAAAATATTTTGAGCCTTTGACTACAAATCTAAGTCTAATCTAAATCTAATTCTCTCAAATTTTTTATTTCCATTAGAAATACACTTAAATATGTTATTTAAAATTCTCATCACTTTTGAGCAAAAATATTTTTTTTAAATCGTATAAAAATTGCAGTACACCTTGCCACTTGTAATCTTCGGTAAACATACACTCATATTCCTTTTATATGAGCCTGAACCACTCGTCCCTGATATGAGCACATTAATATTAAAATATTGTCAAATTTTGAACTTTTTCTTATTTTTGAACCTCATTAAATTTTGAACCTTATTTATCTTAAGTTACACTAGCAATATACAATATTGAATTCATTTTACACTTAAACTCAATTTGTTTTTCTGCTCAAGTAAATTAACTTTAAATTTGTGTCATGAGCAGGTAGACCTTCAGGCGAAGAAAACAATTCAACTGGAGAAAATCAAATATATAAGTTGTTATAAACATGGCTATAAATTTAATAGTTAGTGTGTAATTTGGATGTAATGAACTGAATTTTGTGTGGTTCCTAGGATATGGTTACAACTGATCCTCATTACTTTGACAGATTACATTACATTGATCAATTGAACAAGTTCTAATATTCTTAGCGGTTACTGTCTGATTTCTAAAAAATATATATATTAGCAAAACTTGTCACTTGATCCAATTACTTCTTCAAACTTTTTGCGCAAGATTTGATGAAAGTTTTGGGTAGAAGGGATGAGCGAGTGCATTATTCGGGTGAATTTTTGTTGAAAAATTTGATAATCTTTGACCAAAATTGGAATCGGATACAATTTTGACCATCTTGTGCATGATCCTTCCATATATTGAACAACGGTGCATTTTGAATTATCATGTTAATCGTATAAATTGTAATCCCAAATCGGGTGCGTTGTAGAAACTAAAATTTTAACAGAAAATGTACTTTCCTTGAGCAAAGATTTGTTCGAATCGGGACAATTTCCCAAATTACTTTCTTAAAGACGTAAGTTTTTATGACCATATGATTTTTGTCTATACAAGTAATAAAATTAAAACATAAAAAGATCTTCTTTATATTATTTTATTACTTCTTTACTACTATTCCAATAAATCTAATTTTTGACAACCCNTTAACAGAAAATGTACTTTCCTTGAGCAAAGATTTGTTCGAATCGGGACAATTTCCCAAATTACTTTCTTAAAGGCGTAAGTTTTTATGACCATATGATTTTTGTCTATACAAGTAATAAAATTAAAATATAAAAAGATCTTCTTTATATTATTTTATTACTTCTTTACTACTATTCCAATAAATCTAATTTTTGACAACCCTGGTCAAATTAAATGAGGAATAATCTCTTGAATCAGAACGTTACAGTCTGCAAACGCCAGTCAGTCATCGTCAGTCTCACTAGTGAGAAAGTGTGAGAAAGTAGAGAAAATCTAATAGAAGAAGGCTGAAAGTTAATTATGAAACATAATAAACTCCCTGAACAATCAGACTGATTTTTGCAAGAATTTTTTCGTCAAATTTTGGAATAGACATCGAACATGATGAAAACTTCAAATTTTTGTCAGTAAAAAGTCGAGACATACTTTTAAAAGGAAAACATTGATTTTTTAGACCTAATTAAAAGAGACTCGCTGCCAAGCCAGACTATTGCGGTTAGGCTGACTATTCTCTAAAATTTTCTAATAATGAATTTAAAAATATGTAGAAATATATCAATTAAGGTTCAGTCCTGTCACCACTGCACAGACTAATCACAAAGTAAGACTTAGAATATGTATAACTTCAAATGAGACCTCAACAAAGTTCGTTCTCAATACTTCAAATACAGCCTACCACTCAACATACTTTTACGAGAAAATGTCTACATGATAAATACAAAGTCGTTCGGCTGACTTCAGATCCAATATCAGTCATGTAGAACCTATAAGGGAACAACGTATAATTAATTATTAACCTGAGACATTTTATGACATAAACTCAATATCAAATAGCTCTCACAGTCTGTACATTTTAGCAAATATCCATTTAGTACTATTCAGGGTGATTAATTTAGTTTTTTCCTCAGACGGTCTACTTTTGGTTATTTTAGGTTTTTGTCGTGGATACCTCATAAACAGAGGGCGGATACTTACTTATCTACTTCTTTTTGGGTATTGCACCTACACCTCTGTAACTTCGTATCTTTCCGATTCATGTAATTTTAGGATGAATGGAATGCCCTTATAAAAAAGTATTTTAAGTATTTTTGGTTTTTAGGCATTAAGAAGTACTTTCGNAGGGACCGAAATAAATTGGACTAAAGTGTACAGTTGGGACCCAAAGATTTAAGCCGAACCTTCAGTTGCAACAAGCGCTTTTTCGCGGTCTCAATTATAGTAACGACTTGCTTTTACGTCGGTTAACACGAGCGCCAAATAATGGTATACTTTCTGGAGAAACCAACTTTTTTTATCAGAAAAAATTTAATGAAAATTCCCTTTAAACTATATAAAAATCATCTGTCTTATGTATTGGAGCTGCGATACTGTTTAAATTAAACATTCCTTAAACAATAAATCAAACAGTTCGATTTTTATGATCCAAATTAGCATACAACCGGGTTTTTAGGTTTCAATTAAGTGAATTAATTAAAAAAATTGTAAATACTTACCAAAAATAACAAAGTATTGTTAATTATTTTATACTTTTTTATCAGTATTTCGTCGCTTTCTGGCAAGTATATAAGTAAGTAAAACGCTGTTTTTTAGAAAGTATATATCCGCCCTCTGCTCATAAATAAGGTTTGTGTGAAGTATCTGTGAGAACCCTACGGGAAACAACAGTATTATTAAAAAAACGAATTAAAAAAAATTTTTTTTTGCCTATTGTAAATCATGCCAGTACTTTGAACTGTCGATTCAAAACTAGCAAACTTAATGTTAGTACCACCTAAAGACTAAACTAATATACAACTGTAACAAGGATACAGTATGCCTTTGAGGTATTTGATGATTAGTAGTAATACCACACATCACATAATTGTAGTACAGTAAAACCTGTTAATAAAATTATATTTCGTGGAAATAAGAAAAGTGTGTCTTATAAGCAGGTGGTCTTATATAGAATTTTTTCTATAAGATCACCTTGTGTCTTATTCGCAGTATATGGAAGGAGATTTAATAAATTAATATTTTATTCAATGATGTAATAAGATAATATTATAACCCAGACTACACACTCGTATACTTGTTGGATAACTTCTCTGACACGAACTCTGATCCAATTAGTCCTCTAGTGGAGCCTTTTTCTGTTAAATTTTTGATGGAGATATCCGACCGAAAGCACAAAGCAGTAGGATTTTTTTTTCAATTCTTGTTCAAAATGTCTTATACAAGGGTGGACTTACAGATGATTAAATTAGTATTGAAACCTCCATAAGAGGAACTAACATAAATCAAACTGTTTCTAATAAGCAAGTTGGTCTTATATACAAAGCTCTAATAAACAGGTTTTACTGTACTCGTAAGGGAGTGGGGTATTTTATAGTGGTAATTTGTTAGGTACCGTCCTGGCTTTTTAAAAATGACAAAAATTTTTTGTCTCTTCAACAGCTGTTCTACTCTGCTGTCTTTTTCCCATCCTTCTCTCACCTCACCAAAAAATTGTCATTTTTAAAAAGCCAGGCCTAGTTGAGATATAAATGGTGATAGTACAATATATAGTTTAGGTTTAATTTTATTACTTAAGTGTATTTAAGATAAATAAAATTATAATACACTAGTTGAGGTTATATAGGTTTGTAATATAGTATGAAACTGAGATATTTACTGTTGTATCTATGATGGTAATGCAGTGTGCAACTGAGGTATTTAGGGTTGCAATACAGTATCTAATTAAGGTATATAAGGTTGTAAAACAGTATGTAGTTGAGTTATATACGGTTGTAACACAGTAACGTAACTGAGGTATTTACGATTGTAATAGAGTATACAATTCAGGTATATACGGTAGTTACACAGTATTTCTTAGAGGTTTATACGGTTGTAACGCAGTATAAAACTGAAGTATTTACGATTGTAATATAATATGCAACTGAGGTTTTTACGGTTTCAATACAGCATGTAACTGAGGTATCCGGTGATAGTAGAATATGCACCTGAGGTGCATTTGGTCATAATGCATTAGATAGTTTGGTAATATATGCCGAACATTGGTGCTTGAGATTACTTGAGTTAATAGTCTATCTGACCATGACTTCAACTATAAGTGCAACTATAAAACTTGAGCTTATACCTTTATACGATTGTCATATACCACTCGGTGGCTAATATATTCTTAGATTATGTAATCTTTGACAGTTTATGATTCCTTAAGACATCTACTAATGCCAGGTTCGTGTAAACTGAGTATTTCACTTCTNGACATCTACTAATGCCAGGTTCGTGTAAACTGAGTATTTCACTTCTCCTTTCCAATGAATTATGAGAATAGTGAGACGTGTTGAGCAAGCTGTTGTATTTGGGGGTGAATGTCTTCTCTTTGTTTCGTGTCCACATTTTCGTATTAATCGATTAAGAAGTTTCAATAAAATTCTATAGTTAAAGGAAAGGACTCAAGAAATAGTCCCAANCGATTGTCATATACCACTCGGTGGCTAATATATTCTTAGATTATGTAATCTTTGACAGTTTATGATTCCTTAAGCATCTACTAATGCCAGGTTAGTGTAAACTCAGTATTTCACTTCTCCTTTCCAATGAATTATGAGAATAGTGAGACGTGTTGAGCAAGCTGTTGTATTTGGGGGTGAATGTCTTCTCTTCGTTTCGTGTCCACATTTCGTATTAATCGATTAAGAAGTTTCAATAAAATTCTATAGTTAAAGGAAAGGACTCAAGAAATAGTCCCAAANTTTCGTATTAATCGATTAAGAAGTTTCAATAAAATTCTATAGTTAAAGGAAAGGACTCAAGAAATAGTCCCAAAAATTCTAACTTTTATAGCCTCTTGTTGACCTTTGAACTCTCCATTTTCTAAACTCAATTTTATCTTTGCGTGTTCTTTAGGAATTAAATCTACCATCTAAATTTTTAATCTCTTCTGCTTCTCCTACTCTTTTGTCTTCTGTATTTGAGTATTCCCGCGGTGGTTTTCATTAATACATAAAGATTATAAAACGTCTAGAATAATTTAATTTAATCCAAAATCAGGTAATTCAGAGGTGACCTTGAACTGCAAGAGGAAATTTGGGACATAAATAATACAAGAAATAATTTTACGAGTGGGCGGTTAGTGTGTTAATCATTTATTAGTATCCCTATGTCGTAGACTTTACAAGTAGTAATGTTTAGTTAACCATAAGTGACATTTGTCAGTCTGTTTTTCGATGGCGAATCACATAACGAATAGTCGGCTTAATTTACAACTATTAATATTTTAGTCATACAATATTAACTTTTAGATCATCAGTTCAAATTCTTGAGCCTAGAACATAAAAATACTAAAACAGATATAACCCTGCGTATTTAAAGAATAAAGCTTAGTTTAAATTTTTAACGATAAGATCCATACGATTTCATACGATACGATAATTGATTTGGATAACGATCACCACTACCCCAGATCTGTGCTTGATTTGGATAGCAGCCACTTATTGTAACATTCATTTTGCAATACATTGTTACCATCTCTAACTAAACTAACTAAATTTAATCAAACCTAACAATGCATGCAACAATGGGGATGTTTGAATCAGCGGTCCCTACCAAAATCTTGTACGGATCCGTACNAAACCTAACAATGCATGCAACAATGGGGATGTTTGAATCAGCGGTCCCTACCAAAATCTTGTACGGATCCGTACAAACCAACAAAGTACTTTTACCAAAACCTCACAACACAAATCCACTCTCCTCTGTAAACTCGATAGTAATTCTAGAAAATGAAGAGGGGATTTCTCTCGTGAGGTTTTTAGATGAAGTTGTTCTTTCTTGATTAGTGCAGATCNAAACCTAACAATGCATGCAACAATGGGGATGTTTGAATCAGCGGTCCCTACCAAAATCTTGTACGGATCCGTACTAACCAACAAAGTACTTTTACCAAAACCTCACAACACAAATCCACTCTCCTCTGTAAACTCGATAGTAACNTTTACCAAAACCTCACAACACAAATCCACTCTCCTCTGTAAACTCGATAGTAACTCTAGAAAATGAAGAGGGGATTTCTCTCGTGAGGTTTTTAGATGAAGTTGTTCTTTCTTGATTAGTGCAGATCCGGTTTCGTTGAATTTCTTCATGACAAGAGCTAGATACCGCAGATTTACTTTAGGGGGAGGATCGAATGTCCTCGACAATCCGCTCTTGGATGTACTACACATCGAGAAACCATTCATGAGTGTTGATTGGTTCATAAAGTAGTTGCAGGCACAACGCTGCAATTGACTAAACTATCATAATAGGGCGTTGTGTTTGTTATAAAATTACATCATAATTTCTATAACTTACGGATTGACACTGCAATAATGATGAAACCAGGTAACTTATGCGCTCACTTTGGCTAACAGCAGCACCTTCTAAACTTATCTGGTTATTGAGGAATTGCGTTGTATATTAATTAAAATTTATGAAAATATTGAGTAGTTTGGAGTGACAATGACTATAAAAAGTGAGTGAGATTCAGGTAAATACAAATTTTATCGATTTAAAAAATTTCTGTTTTAATTTCGCATCGTTTAGTTGTTCGCCACGACATAGATTTCTGAATAAAATAGAGTTTTTGCACTTTACTGTGAGAAAAAAACTTAGAACATACTGTAGCTTCACTTTTTACAAATCACAGTTATAGAAAATTGTCTACATTTTATAAAAAAAATTTTAAGTTCTATTAATATGCTTTTGAATATTCTAACCGTTTTGGAAAACAACGATAGCAAATAATCGAAATTTTTTAATTTTTGAGTATTTGCACAAATGGCAGTATTCAATTAGTTTGAGTGTTTAATTAGAATTTTTATTTGATTTTGAATCCTTGCTTTTTCATTTCACTCCTTCCCTTTGTATATCTATNATGGCAGTATTCAATTAGTTTGAGTGTTTAATTAGAATTTTTATTTGATTTTGAATCCTTGCTTTTTCATTTCACGCCTTCCCTTTGTATANTTTCACTCCTTCCCTTTGTATATCTATAGTATTTTTAGATGAGAATTTAAATGATATCAATTAAAACGTATTTTTGGAAAGCAAACTATAATTTCCTTTCAAAAAATGAAAAATGAAATTGAATATGCTCAATTTCAAAAAGCTAAAAAATTATGCAAAAAGTTTATTTTTCTTAAGGCGGTTTTTCGAAAGGCGTGGGATTTTCAGTCGACCTTGATTTTTTGTGCGGAAACTTCTAATCCTGAATTTTTCTCTCTGAATTTTACAGATTCTATTTTGTCACGTTGTACTTTCATAATAAGTCTGTCAAGATACATTTTACTGCATACATATTATATTACATGTTTCATGCATAGTGATACATAAATATTATGATTATGATCATGACGGGGATTAGAGGCTCCGACGAAGAAATACAAGACAACTAAGATTTTGATATATTTCAAAAAGTCAGTTGTCAAGAGAGTTCAATCTAAAAAATCATAATATATTTAATAATTGGCACATTTAGGATTAAATTTTTTCAAAAAAATTGAATTATTATTAAATTACCATAAGGAAGTTACCATAAGGAAGGTCAATGAATTCAGAATAATTTAAAAACATACCGACATTTGAATCCTACTGTTTATTTATTCGTCTTCAAAATTACAAAACAATTTTTAATTTTGAGTTCTCCAAAACGGACAATAGTGCTTGGTCTTATATACTATACAAAACCTAATTTTGTTTTAATAGAATCTATATGACGAGATTATATTTATAAATACGTTAACTATTTTTTATTTCATTTTGTTGAAAAATTATTAAATTCTAACAAAATGGCTTTTTTAGGGAAATGTAATCCAAAACAGGTATAAAATAAAAGTNATTTATAAATACGTTAACTATTTTTTATTTCATTTTGTTGAAAAATTATTAAATTCTAACAAAATGGCTTTTTTAAGGAAATATAATCCAAAACAGGTATAAAATAAAAGTTTTTTTTTTCGTCAGAAAATACCTTAGTACCGAATGTAATAAGCAAAAACTTATAACGAGAGATGAAACTCANTTTTTTTTTTTCGTCAGAAAATACCTTAGTACCGAATGTAATAAGCAAAAACTTATAACGAGAGATGAAACTCAATTATCAAAAACAAAGCTAAAGTGTTTTAAATTCCGTTGTGTTCTTTTACTTAAACGTCATAGGTGCAGATGATGAATCTATTTTATTAAAACATTTCTTGAAGAATAAGGAATAACAACCAATAATATGGTTTTTACAACTGATGGTTTTCAAATTGTCCATACGAACAAATGATATTGGTTATGATTGGTCTAATTTAAATTTTAAATTAGCCTGCAACTTCAGTCCGCTAGTTCTCTCGCTGAAAATGATCGTCAATTGTGATTTATTAAGTTAGTATAATGATATAGCAACCTCATTCATTTCCTCTCTTGTAAACTAATGTCATGTTGACTTAAAAAAAATGTAAATTAGATGGATGGCAAGGCAAAATCAAATCGACAAACTTCCTAATTCAGCATTACTTACCAACTTTAATGTGCTATAATTTATTTAAATCAGAAGAACTTAAAAGACAGGAGTTAGTAGATATGCTCCAACTTTTACCTAAAGAGACCTCTATCCCAGACTTAAATAATAAAATAAATCGTTGTAAACTGACGTAGTCATGCGGCGCAATGCTGTACACTTTGAAACAGTCAGAGGCTATGTGTTAACACTCAAAACTTTCAAACTTTACGCTTCAAACATGATGAGTTTACGATAAACTATCTCCAACATAAAGCAATTCGAATATTTCATGATGACCATGGTAAAAAGTTTAAAAGATATAGCCAATTAAACCTTCCCCTTTGACCCAGTAAGAAGTCACCTATTAACTTTCGAAAATGTTTTATTTTCGTAGTAATGGCATCCCAAAAAGATATTTTAGAACATCCACTGTCTTCCACTTTCAGTATAATAACCATTTCTTAACAACTTACCTGAAAATTCACCAGAGTACGTGAAAATTGCAAATCAGAAATCTATTTAAACTATGCTTTCTTTGATAATTGTCGTTGATAAAACTGTCTTCTGCTAGCTTAAACCAGTCGAGCACAGATACATATAGGTTTTCGATATAGTTCANGTCGTTGATAAAACTGTCTTCTGCTAGCTTAAACCAGTCGAGCACAGATACATATAGGTTTTCGATATAGTTCAGGTCTGGCGAGTAAGCTGCCAATTGCATAGTGTGGATATTTTGAGCCCTGAGCCAAGTCAACGAACTGGCTGAATTATTAAAAGAGGAAATATTAAGGATAAAAATATACTAACTTTGACTCTAATTGACAAAATACGGTTCCAGGTACATTGTTAGATGTCGCTAGTAGTCTTACTTTGTGAAGAAAATTTGAAAACTTCATTTCAAATNGTCGTTGATAAAACTGTCTTCTGCTAGCTTAAACCAGTCGAGCACAGATACATATAGGTTTTCGATATAGTTCACGTCTGGCGAGTAAGCTGCCCGTTGCATAGTGTGGATATTTTGAGCCCTGAGCCAAGTCAACGAACTGGCTGTATTATTAAAAGAGGAAATATTAAGGATAAAAATATACTAACTTTGACTCTAATTGACAAAATAAGGTTCCAGGTACATTGTTAGATGTCGCTAGTAGTCTTACTTTGTGAAGAAAATTTGAAAACTTCATTTCAAATTTGCAAAAAACAAACTCTACTATAATAGGCCAAGGGTATGATTGGATGGAACACTTAATGGCACAACGTAGTCTTGGGCGATGTAAAGTAGTTCAATCTTGACGGCCTGGATAGATTTGAGTCGTACATATATGATTTGCATAAGAAATAACACATATTTTGCAAACGCCATACTGGTGGAGGTTCCTTTATATTTTAGGGTACTTGTAGCCTTTTGGGAAGACTCGGTATACACCTTCTACTTTAAAGCAGAATTCATTGGTGTACCAGGAACTTACCATTTGGAACAACTTTCACCATACAAAATTTGTTTCTTTCGCTATTACTCTAACACCAGACACTTTCGATTAAAGAGGCTTAGTAAATTTGTTACTAATAAGTTAAATAAGAGTTTTTAAAAATTTTTGGGTTGTTTAATTTTTTAATATCAAAAAAATGTTGAAAAAATTCATTGCGCTGTACTGCAGCAACGCACTTCACGAAACATGCAGCACAAGTTGGCAGCATGTATGGCAGCACCTCCAGGTAAATGTGGTTCAAGCAGTGATTAAATAACGTCTAAATGAGCAAGTTGCAAAAATACAGTCGTAGCCAGAGGAGCTGGGAGACATTTGATGACTGCTTTTCTGTGTTTTAAGCATCAGAATTATAAAGACTCTAGGAATTTATTACCAAGTTTAGGACTCATCTTGACACATGTGTCTTATACATATGAGTATAAGACTATCTTCTTGCCTGTACTCATAAATGAGACAGTAGACTCCTTACCTGGCAATGACTGATNTGGGGGATATGAGTATAAGACTATCTTCTTGCCTGTACTCATAAATGAGACAGTAGACTCCTTACCTGGCAATGACTGATCAGGCAGGAAGAGATGGCCTGTAGAAAGCACAGGTGAGTTTCGGAGTTGTATTGAGATTGAAGACAGGATTCCACAACTAGGCGCTTTAGTACAATTGGTAGTGGGTCAGGTCCGGAAAACCTAGGGCGTGGGATCATAAACCCCACTAGTGATAATATTTTTGATACAATCCCCGTCACACATCTTGAACGTGCACAAAATAGCGCTCACTCTTCTTCTTTTCTCCTCCCACACTTCATAAGTTCCGAAATTTTATCAACGTTACATACATAGAAATGTTTAAGAATTTATATATTTCTCATTTCACGTTTGTTAAATTTACACACTTTAATTTGCATTTGGTTGCTTTTTTTAATTTGGACATTAGAAAGTGGAAGCATGGGCATTAATAAAATCTTCGGCACTGTGGAAACAGCTTGTAGCAACTTTGGAGCATTTTATTGAAGAGTTAGAGCTAAAATTTTTAGAAAAACACTAAAATTTCTCAGTTAAAAATTAAATATAGCATTTTTAAGCTCCATTGTTTGTTTATTCTTAAAATTTTTAGCGGTATCATTTACACTGGTCTTCACTGTATGTATATTACTATATTTTTATTAAAGAATAGGTCTATAATAATAAACTTGACTACAGTTGCGCCAGCCTGTGTGAGCAAAGCGAGCGTCATACTATTTTGACAATAAGATAATCTAAGCTACATATAACAACAGATGAGAAAAACTAAAAGGAAAAAAAAAGTGATTTTTTGGCACTGTATAAATTCAATTCCTATGGACACTTGGCAAGAGTAAATCCAATAATCCAATAAATCAAAGACTAGGATTTGATATGTCTTGAAAGACGCGGTTTTTACAGTAGTGCTTTTCTCCATCTGGGTTGGACTTGGAGATGTGATTTCTATATATTTGCATATCTTTCCGACATACTTTTTCTTACTTTTTCCCAACCAAGAGGAGTTTTTCCCATGAGAAAGTAAATAGATGAAGTAGGCGATGATTCCTAAGTCTTTTTGTCTTTTCTCATTTTCTGACAGTGTGTATTTTGTATAGGGTGGGTTATCTTTAGTGTCCCTATAGCCGAGGAAGAGATAAGGGCTATTCTCATTCTTCCATTTTCATATGTTGTAGTCTCTGAGACTTACTCTCTTCTCTATGAAATCCCATTTCCAAAAAAAAACCTGTCTCATGGCGTGTGTCAGCTTATGACTATTGTTTCAACCATGTACTTCATATGTTATCCAATCTAGAAGGGGTTCCTTGAGATTCTATGAGAAGACTAACGTTAAGGGAAATCAATGGCGCGAAAATCATAATCCAAATTCAAATTATTAAAATTTTTAATTTGGGTTGTGATTTTCGCGCCACAGATTACTTTCCTCAAGGTGGTCGCCGAATAGAATCTCATGTAACCGCGTTGAGTTTGAATAACATGTGAAGTGTATGGCTAAAACGATAGTCATAAGCGGACCGACGCCATGCGACCGTTTTTTTTTAAGGAATGAGATTGGAAAGAGAAGAGTGAGGGTCTGTCGTAGACAAGTTGACATACTCCAAGGCTTCACTCCATTGACTACAACATATGAAAATAGAAGAATGAGTATAGCCCTTATCTCTTCCTCGGCTATAGGGACACTAAAGATAACCCACCCTGTACGTATGGTCGGTATGTGTGTGTCTCATAAATTAGGATTTGTTTCATGTCGTTCGGATGGAAATGAGGGACTGAAGTATATTCATGTATTCTTCAAATGGAAAAAGACAAACAACCTCAGACGTCAATCAGAATTAAACTACGGATATTTTATTTTATTCAAAAAATTGGAACTTTTTTTTTTGCTTACGACTCAAGGATATAAATTGTCGCCTGCAATATGCAACTTGATGACGTCATAGACAAAATTTTAAATTCGGTGCCACATCTATTTTTAATTTTTAGATATACATACTTTGGGTAGTGCGTAAAGAAAAATTCTCAAAATTGTCATGGTAAACACCATCTTTGAATATTTAATTCAAATGGATTTGAAATGGGACCCTATTTGGAAAATTATACCAAGTATTTTGATGTCGGTTGGAACCGTTTGTATATTTGAATAATTCTATATATAAAGTGGAATAAAAGAGATGAGATTGATTTCAATTACATTCGACTTATAGTTCTCTACTTTGATCAAATTGATTTCCATTCAAGTACTCTTTCAACCCGAATTCTTTTGTTCCGTTATTCCTTTGACAGCGGGGATTTTAAATATACTCAAAAGTGTCAGTCCATGTCAAATGAAATTTCAGGCGGAAAGCCCTACTACCAACACTCACTGTAATAAAAAATACATTCTGTTTTATATTTTTTGTACACTATTTCTTCATTTTTTTTTTCAAAAAAAAAAATATTTTATTCAAAGTTTTGGTATGTAATATGATACATCTTGGATGTTGGGGTGAAGTAAGCAAACTAAAAAAAAATTTATTGCAAGAATTGTGATTTTGATTGATACTAGGGGGTTACCAATAGCTTGCGTGGATTTGCGTGAGATTGTGTAAAGTTCCTCTTTTACGTTAAATTGTGTAAAAGAGGAAATTTACACAATCTCACGGAAATCCACGCAAGCTATTCGTAACCCCCTAGTATCAATCAAAATCACAATAACGTAGTGATTTTTTAAATGTTTATTTAAATATTTTTCTAGAGACGATTCGTGGATATATCCACGAATCGTTTCTAGAAAAATAATTATAATATATAATTATAATAAATACATAATTACATGTATGTAATTATGTAATTAACATATTGAGGGTAATCCCGACGTATTTTTAAGTGTTAAATTTTTATGTGTTGCTTTTTAAAAACTCAAATATTATTTAGACTTTTACAGCTGATTGAATGTTGGCAAATTATGTTGTCAACATTTTTGCCAAAAATTTACATTACCTTTTTTGCATATTGTACATAGTTGAGGAAATGTATGAGACGAATGTACCAAGAGAGAGTCTACATTTAGTAAGTTTAAATTATCTCATACATCTCTTCAATTACAACAAAAAAAAGTATGAGTATGACTTTTCGTTTCCTCGGCTTTAGGGTCTCATTTGCATTTAATAATAAAAAGAAAAAGAAAAAAGATACTTCTGAGCTTATTAAAATTTAACGGAAAGGAAAAATATCAAGACAATCAGAAGGTTTTAAAATAATGTCAATTTATTATATAAAAAAAATTTAATTTAACAACATTTTATACTTTAAACAAGGTCGGGGATTGTCTTATTGTTTCTGGCGATACGTGATTTTATAATGATGAGAGATGGTTGAGAAAAATGAATAAATCGAGTGATGACCTATGAGCCTTGAGCATATGTGCTCCACCTCANGTAAATAGATGAAGTAGGCGATGATTCCTAAGTCTTTTTGTCTTTTCTCATTTTCTGACAGTGTGTATTTTGTATGTATGGTCGGTATGTGTGTGTCTCATAAATTAGGATTTGTTTCATGTCGTTCGGATGGAAATGAGGGACTGAAGTATATTCATGTATTCTTCAAATGGAAAAAGACAAACAACCTCAGACGTCAATCAGAATTAAACTACGGATATTTTATTTTATTCAAAAAATTGGAACTTTTTTTTTGTCTTACGACTCAAGGATATAAATTGTCGCCTGCAATATGCAACTTGATGACGTCATAGACAAAATTTTAAATTCGGTGCCACATCTATTTTTAATTTTTAGATATACATACTTTGGGTAGTGCGTAAAGAAAAATTCTCAAAATTGTCATGGTAAACACCATCTTTGAATATTTAATTCAAATGGATTTGAAATGGGACCCTATTTGGAAAATTATACCAAGTATTTTGATGTCGGTTGGAACCGTTTGTATATTTGAATAATTCTATATATAAAGTTGAATAAAAGAGATGAGATTGATTTCAATTACATTCGACTTATAGTTCTCTACTTTGATCAAATTGGTTTCCATTCAAATACTCTTTCAACCCGAATTCTTTTGTTCCGTTATTCCTTTGACAGCGGGGATTTTAAATATACTCAAAAGTGTCAGTCCATGTCAAATGAAATTTCAGGCGGAAAGCCCTACTACCAACACTCACTGTAATAAAAAATACATTCTGTTTTATATTTTTTGTACACTATTTCTTCATTTTTTTTTTTCAAAAAAAAAAATATTTTATTCAAAGTTTTGGTATGTAATATGATACATCTTGGATGTTGGGGTGAAGTAAGCAAACTAAAAAAAAAATTTATTGCAAGAATTGTGATTTTGATTGATACTAGGGGGTTACCAATAGCTTGCGTGGATTTACGTGAGATTGTGTAAAGTTCCTCTTTTACGTTAAATTGTGTAAAAGAGGAAATTTACACAATCTCACAGAAATCCACGCAAGCTATTCGTATCCCCCTACTGTGTTGTCTTATTTCGCCGCCTTTTTTTTAAATTATGTACATTTTTGTGAATTTTTTTTTGTAGTGACAGCAAAGAAATCATGGACGGGGTTATATGGAACAAGCTGAACATATGCGAAATGTCTTGTGTAAATTATATTCACTTTACTAAAGGTTGCTATACCTATACTTATAGGTATTAGGCAACATGCAAATAGACTCGCGATAGCGAATTTTAATTATGAAACGACGAATTTGACAAAATATTTACATAATTTTATGAGGATTTTTTCAAATAACGTAGTGATTTTTTAAATGTTTATTTAAATATTTTTCTAGAGACGATTCGTGGATATACCCACGAATCGTTTCTAGATATATAATTATAATATATAATTATAATATATAATTATAATATATAATTATAATATATAATTATAATATATAATTATAATATATAATTATAATATATAATTATAATATATAATTATAATATATAATTATAATATATAATTATAATATATAATTATAATATATAATTATAATATATAATTATAATATATAATTATAATATATAATTATAATATATAATTATAATATATAATTATAATAAATACATAATTACATGTATGTAATTATGTAATTAACATATTGAGGGTAATCCCGACGTATTTTTAAGTGTTAAATTTTTATGTGTTGCTTTTTAAAAACTCAAATATTATTTAGACTTTTACAGCTGATTGAATGTTGGCAAATTATGTTGTCAACATTTTTGCCAAAAATTTACATTACCTTTTTTGCATATTGTACATAGTTGAGGAAATGTATGAGACGAATGTACCAAGAGAGAGTCTACATTAGTAAGTTTAAATTATCTCATACATCTCTTCAATTACAACAAAAAAAGTATGAGTATGACTTTTCGTTTCCTCGGCTTTAGGGTCTCATTTGCATTTAATAATAAAAAGAAAAAAGATACTTCTGAGCTTATTAAAATTTAACGGAAAGGAAAAATATCAAGACAATCAGAAGGTTTTAAAATAATGTCAATTTATTATATAAAAAAAATTTAATTTGACAACATTTTATACTTTAAACAAGGTCGGGGATTGTCTTATTGTTTCTGGCGATACGTGATTTTATAATGATGAGAGATGGTTGAGAAAAATGAATAAATCGAGTGATGACCTATGAGCCTTGAGCATATGTGCTCCACCTCACTCAAAAGAGAACTGCAAACCTTTCTGAATAATTCTATGATTTTCTCCATTGTTTTGCATTGCTCATTTCTTATTTCGATCCCAATCGTAGCTTATCGTATGTAAATATAAGAGCAATTGTGTATATGGTTGCTCATTTATCTTGTAACCACGATTCAAAATTATCATCGTCGAGTTTGTATAATTCGCTGTCGCGACTCTTTGTACATGAAGCCTTAAAGTGAGGATGAAGGAGAAAAATGAGGGGGTATGAAATTTAGCGCAACGTAAACTTTATGTAAAGTGATTGGAAAATTGAGGTTCTCAAGCAAAACAGTGAAAAGGCGGAAAGGTAGAGCGGCCCTAGCTAACCTAGTTTGTCAATTGATTTTAAAATTTTTACAAAAGTAGTATGTTGTTCAGGAGGTCAAATTAACAGACTTATATCATTACATCTAAAACATTCTAAAACATTACATTCTAAAACTTTTGCAACTAGATGGTGCGAAAGTAAACCTACTCTTCTGTCCAATTGGCTTGAAACTTTGCACAATTATTCTATATGAAATTCTGAGCAAAGTTTTAATATGATTTCTATAAATCCCACGTGTATAAATTCACGTAGCACCAGAAGATTTAGAAGGTGTTACCCCTCCATAGTTCATCACCCTCTGGTAACTAAACTATAGATGGAATTTAGAAACATCATATTTAAAGATTGCTCAGAATTGTTTGTGCAATACGTGCAAATTTTCAAGGCAATCGGACGAAATGATGGGTCCAATTGCAAGTTCGGCGTCCTGTAGCGGCAAAACTTCACTTAGTAGGTATCTTTTCGGTGTAATAATAAAAAATGGTCTGTTTTACCTTCTGAACAACAAATACTTTTGGCATAATTTTAAAACCAAACCGCAAAATAGACTAGCGGGGGACCCTTACAGTTTTGTAAATGTAAGGTGATGAGGTTTCTTTTGTACTTTCCATCACAATAAATGGTATTCTTTCATTGTCATAACTATGAGAGCATATGCAAAAAGTAAAAGAAAAGTTTGGTTTTGCTAATTCTTATAGTTACACATTTTAAATATAGGGCCAAATTTTAGACAAAGCTTTTCACTAAAAATCTTGAGTTATCCAATGACACTCGAATCTAGTGAAATTAAGATGTATGGCAAATGACATTGAAAATGGTGATAAAAATTTTGGCAGCATTTTCAAACGTCTAGGAACAACTCCTCCTAAGACAATTCAGTAAAGTAATATGACACTTTGTGTCACACGAAACCTCGTCACCTCAAAAGTTCGACAGAATACTTGTGAGAGAAATCTTGTGTCATACCGAAATGTTGTCTGGAACACGTAAGAGTTCTTCTTGTCACGAAAAACCCAAAAAATCTACTTATAGATGCACTCTGTGGCGGGGCTGTCCCGCCACTTTGAGTTTGAGACAGGGATTGCCACAAAAATTTGGTCTCTGGTGGGGTATGATCCCACGTCTTGGATATTCCGGACCCAACGCACTAACCATTTGTGCTACAGAGCAGAGCTGTGGAATACTGTTCTCAAACTCAATACAACTCCGAAATTCTCCTTCCTGGTCATTCATTGCCAGGTAAGGAGTCTACTGTCTCATTTATGAGTACAGTAGTGGGGATTGAGTCTTATGCTCAAATCCCCACAACTCAAAATGAAAGTATTTTATTCTTTTAAAAAAAATATAAGCACAAAACTTTTTTTTAATAAAATTTTTTGATATTCAATTTCAAAACACTTTTGAGTCGGAAGTTCCAATAAAATCAACGTTTTATGATCTAAAAACTTGTAACATGTTACAAAAATCTAAAGATCAACATAAAGCAGCTGCAATCAAAATAAGAATATATTTTACAAAAATAATAATAGAAAAATGTAAAAAAAGAATCTATTCCATAATATTTTTTTCATGTTTTATTGGTGACGAGTTCTCGCTGGGGATAAATTCTTCTCCGTATGACGACCGCGAGGTTCCGGTGTGACGAGTTTCCGTTTGACAAACTTTTTTTTTTATGACAAGTGCTTTCAAGTTTGACGAATTTTTTTTTGTATTCACAATTGTTCTGTGAATAGTCTGTATTATGTTATTTGATGACCCGAGTACGTTAGAATAAGATAATGAAATTCGGAAACAGTGTTTCAATTTCTTATTTGGTTTTCATTAAAGAAGAAAAACAAATTTTTTTTAGTAAGTTTTATTTTGATTAAGGTTTAAGTTAGGTTGCTTTGATGTGGTGTCTGTGAATGTTTTTTTTAATTTAATTTTTTATTCAAATGTCTACCTAAGTTGGAGCATGATCATCAAAATTGTAATTTGACATTGTTATATAAATTGTTTAGAAAATTGTATCATCATAAAAAAAATAAGCCAGCATATTTTACCTAATTTATGAATATTATAATTTTTGGTTGAAAAATTCTATTTTTTGAAATCTGTTTCAAAATAAGCCACGACAATGGATCAAGAAAAATTTTGAGCAGTGTGTATTAGGCAAAAAAATTTTTTTTTAGAAAAAATTTCATCTACATTCACAATACAAAATTTTTTGCTTTAGCAGGAAGGGGGCAAATATCGTAGTTGAAAATTTTAGTCTTAGGGACATAGAGCAAATATCGTAGTTGAAAATTTTAGTTTTAGAGATGGGGCAAATATCGTAGGCAAAAAAATTTTCGTTTTAGCAGGAAGAGTGTAAATATAGCCGAAAAGTTTAGTTTTTGAAGATTCCAGGTAAAGAGGAATTGAGGAGAGCGGTTATTGTGGATAAAAATTTTCGTCGGGAGAGGAAGGGGGTGGATTGTCCCAAGAGCGTTTGTCAGAGAAAAATTGTCGTAAAATTTTTTGCTCTCTTCTGAAATTCCTTACTATTGTGTTGATATCTCCTGATGTCCTGTTGGTGTAAGTTTGGGTTTTGTTAGAATTTCTTGAGACAGAAGCCTAGTGTGTATTCCCGTGGTGTATTCCTTTATGGGACAATGGAATTGGACTTTCTCCAGATTCCTCTCAAACCCATTACCCGCCCAATCCCAAAGAAACCTCTATCTCTTCCAACACAAAAGAAATTTGGCTCAACTTTCTTCTCCCACATTTCCTACAGGCCATACATACAACTCAACAACTTCTTCAAGAATCTACTAATTTTCCGCTTTTGTAAAGGAAAATTTTCATCAGATTTAGTCTTTTTTTTTACAATACCGGGTCGACAAATCTTGATCCAGCTATACTAACTCTAATCTCAAATATACCCCTACCATAAAATTTTTTCTAACTCCTGTCTATCGCAGACAACAAAAAGTTCAGGTTCTTTATAATATCTCTGCGACTTCTTTGGAATTATGAATTCAGAACTTAGTTTTTTATAACCAATACCACAAATTTTCTAACTTCTAAATAAGATAAATCAAAACTAGACCTGATTTGGTCTTTTTTTTTCATAACTCCTTTGACTAAATGCATCGAAGAGAAAAGATTATAATTCAAAATTAGGTAGGTATTAATAACACCGTTAGTAAGCTCCTTTTTACTCTCTGTCAGAATAGCTCACGTTTCATTCCACTTGACTTTCTTAATGGGTTTTAGTTTTGTTATGATGAGTGATGGCAAAATGGGACTAGTGTTTGGTTTAATCTGTCAGTTGATGTGATTAATTGGACTTGAGTCTGATTGGCTTAATTATCCTACTGAAGGTAGTACGGATTGTTGATTGAGTTGTCTCCGAAGAGTAGGATTGGTGATGGTTGATGGGTCTTATAAAGTGTTGACACAAATCAACTTTTTGAATAACTACTGCCTTTCCATTGTTATAATTATCTCTTATTCTTATTAGTTTCACTTATTAAAAGGGATTTTGTCGGAGTAATACTCTTTGATGTTTTGGGCATCTTTCATCCCTATTCGTTCCAGCATTGTACAACATTGAGCATTTTGATATTTAGCTTTAAGGATCTATTACACTTTATGTTGGCAAGGGTATTTTTTGTCAAATTTAGTTAATTTTTTGTTTGAAGATAGTCAAGAAGATCCTGAACAATGTTTAAATGGACCATGTTTAGATTTGACCTCCAGAAATTAACATATTGAGCATGATTTCAAAGGTCTATTCAATTTTCTTCAAATTTGGCATAAAAACCAATAATATTCAGAACAAGAATTATTTAATTTTTTTTATTTTGACCTTTAGTTTCACCCCCAAGAGGTCACATAGTTTAATATGTAAATTTAAAAAGTTACCTACTAGGAAGGTCACATTAAATTCTTGAAGCCATATTAAAGTCAAATCAAAACATTACCTCATTTAGACATTGCCCAGTGTGGTCTTTGGTATCTTCGCACAAAAATTTAGTTAAATTTGACAAATACCCTCTTGCCAATGCAAATACTAAAGTGTGACGTCTTTTTGAGTTTAAGCCCTCGCTTGTCAACCAAAGAAGTAGTGAAGTACTATGTAGTATGTACTACCAAAAAATTGTCAAACATTTCATGATTTTATCAAACTCCATTGAAATTAATTGCAACCATTTTTAACAATAAGAAAGCTATTTTTAAAACCATTGTCAATTTGACCCAAATTGTTTTATCAAGTGATGCAAAGTTATTGTTTTCCTCAACAAATATAATAAAAATTCCTTTACATTAATAATATAGAGTAGTTTGGACTATTACTATATTTTTTAGTTTATTTGACACTTATGAAGACTGTTTTTATTTTTATGTATACATTTATGTTTATATCTATAGTGTAGTGAAGTGTCCTTTTCGTTAGAAAAATAATCATAAAACCCTGATACGGAATACAGAATCGATTTCTGAGAACAGTTGTCGGGACCGGTTTTTTTTTTTGGCCTTGAAATCCGAACATTGAAGCCAGCCTTTATTGTAATCGGAACTGATAGAATTTTGTTCAAAATGAATAGGAAATATTTCAGGCATAAATTTTCAAAGTTCAAAATTACCTCATTCCTGCGCCGAATTACGCGCTGATTTAAACATACGAAAAATTAACCTCATAATCCGCAACTCGCAGATAACCCGCAGGTTTCTATAACTAAACATTCAAATTTAAGTAATCTCTGCCGATTGAACTGCGTCAAAAAATAGTTTTTCACAAACAAGAACAATACCTAACTTGAGTCTATTGTGAAGAGGTTAGAAACAGAAATACATTGTTTAGGAAGCTAAAAATAAGGTACAGACATGATAAATTCAATCATCTTCACTGGATTGCGCGACTAATATACGTAGAATGTGAATTATATTCAAACAACACAAGTTGCGGAAACTTCAACATTCATGATTTTTGTAAAACAGATAACCCACAGCACAAAAATTCAAGCGAAAACAGGGTACAACCTGCGGATAATAGGTTAAGGAATAGGTTTAGTTATAAAAATTGAGGTATGTCGTTGAAAGGGTAAATATTTACACACTCAAGTAAGTCTTGAGAACTGAAAGTCGGCATGGAAGCGCTTTCCGCTCAATTTTTCATAAAAGATAATTTTAATTTTTAATTTTAAAATTTTCTAAAAATTAATCAGAATCTTTCGTTAAATTCTAAAAATGAAGAATGAAGATTAGANTTTTAATTTTAAAATTTTCTAAAAATTAATCAGAATCTTTCGTTAAATTCTAAAAATGAAGAATGAAGATTAGATTTGTGGAAATTTTGTGAGTAGTAATTAACTTTTTATTACGGACCTAGGTTTGTTTATAGCTTTTATCAGTGTATTTCGAAATACTATTAAATTTGTGTCTAAATTTCTCAAACCATTTAGTAATTAGTTTTATTGGAAGTTATTAAATAAAATCACTCCCTATTTGTTGGTTTCCTCCAGTTTGGTTCCAAACCAATTAAAGGAACTTTATTATTAAATTTTTAATTATAATATGTCCTTTCTATTTTTGAAACGAGAAACCTTCAACTCAACGTTTCAATGGGAAAAATATAATTTGATACATTTTTGTGTAATACCACAATAATTTTTTTCTTAAAAATTGAGTTTCCAAATTTTAAAATATTCAATGAGGGTATTCCAAAGTTACCACTTCGCACTGTCCCGAGCTTTTCTACTCTCATACTTCTGAAAACAGAAGCACTCACTAAATAAAATCACACGAGCTTGACATTTCAATGCGTTTTTTTTTGCACTGATTCTGCAATAAGATTTTCATGATAAAAATATTTAAGATTTACGGCGTATTCCGCAGTTTAGATACGGTCAGGGTACTATACAGCAATAAAATTTTGAATCAGGTACAGATTATGTACAGAGTATGGTACAGCTCTTCCGTATGAACATGTACGGGGTACCGAAGGCACGTCAATCAGAAAGTTTTAAAATGGTGTCGTCTAATTATAAAGCAACAAATTCTAAATTTAACAACATTTTTATGTTTTAAACAAAGTCGGGAATTGCCTCAATAAATTTAGCTTTTAAACTATATTTTATAAAAATTCTAAACTGAAATCAGAAATTGTAATGTACTGAAAGGGAAGAAAGTGGAACAGCGTGCTGACTTTTGACTCAAAAAACTCCATAAATGAATTTCTTAGTTCATCAACAGAAAAATTTCATTTTCAAATCAGACTTTTCGTCTGGCTTAAATGCAGTATTACTTTTATGTAAAGTTTTATATGAAAAACTACTCAAGTAAAAATTTTCATATCATTGATTTTAGTGTGGTAAATACTCTAGGTAAATACTCAAGACGGAATTTCCCATTCATCGAATGCTAGTCATAAGAAAGAAGAAAAAAATTTCTCCGACAGTCTAGCTAGGGCTTAATGCTAAATATTATTATTATTACTATGAGTGTCTATTACGGTGTCAAGAAGTCATAGGTTTTCAAAATAAGTGTCCTTCTAGAGAAAAATAACATCAAAGTGTCGCTTAGAGTAATTTTATTTAAATTTTTACGTATTTTTTCAGTTAGCTCTAAAGATAAAGTTTACTTTGTGTTTTTCTATCATCGGTCTGGTTGAGTTGGTCTTCGAAGTACACCAACCAATAAAAATGAATTTTTTATTGCCGCTATTGTTACCAAACCTTTTAAAACTACTAAGTGCTTAACGTCCCAATTAAACACAATGTAATTAATTATAATGTGAATTGTATTTCAGAAATAGAAATCGAATTCGAATATTATTAGAATTGTGGTTAATATTTTGTAAAAAAAAAATTTTTTTTTTGAAAATGGAAAAAAAAGTTTGGAACCAGGGTCGAAATAGAGGAAATCTACACCATGGTCAACAATTTTAACCCCCATTTTATTCCCTTTTATTTAACCTTCTTAATTGAAAAATTTTAGGGTTAGTATGTATCGGACACAAAAAAATAACAGTTTCTTAATTTTGTAAATTTTGAATGAAAGACTAATATTCAAAACTAAAAGATATAATGAAAATGGACTTCCTCTCTGGAGTTAAAATTTAGTAACACACTGTACAAATCCGTCTAGTTCATTACTTGGTTCGTTTTTACCAAGTTTTTTTTTTGAGTTTTTCGAAAATCAGTCTCCTATTCACACCAGATCAAGAGAAAGTTTATACTTTTCTCACATCTTTTGTCTCCTTTCATGTAAAGTTGAAAATTTTTCGCCTCAGGATATGAACACTTAAAAATTGAAACTTGATTTATAAAACCGAAAAGTTGGCTCACTACGCACTTTTCCCTTCCGCTGACATATCAATATATAATAATTTTATATTCACATGAAACCGTCTAAGTTTTAGCTTTATGTGATTCGTAGATATTTGTTTTAAGTTTCAAATATTTATATTTAAAACACAAATTTTTTTACAAACTTTTCCGTATTATGAAAAAACGAAACGTTAAGAAAATTGCATAAAATTTTATTTTATTTTTTGTAAATTAAAAAGACATGCTGTTAAGGTTTGGTTTTAGGTTTAAGGACTCATGTGCAGTGAAATAGATGAAAAAAAAAATTGTGAAAAAAATCATGAGATGCTGCTCCAGTAAAGTCGTTAGATTAGAGTAAAGTCAGAGGTCAATCTTTTAGGGCGTCACTAGTGAAATGGAGTAAAGAAACGATGTGATTGGTTCTTGAGTGGTCTACTGAGCCCATTTGTCAACCTTGTTTTCTTTGGTGGTACTTTCTTCGTCTCTAGTTGTTGAGTGAGTTCATTTGTCATACTCACTTTTCTTATAGTAAACTCTCTCCCTAGATTTTCAAAACTCTGGACAGAAAACAGTTAACTGATGTCTATTTTTCCTAAGACTCTTATAGGATTTATATGTCTCTACTGTTTCCAAGGGAACATACCCAAGTACCTTGTGAAAAAAAAATGAAATTGGAACCCCGAAATGACATTTTGAGGAGAGAAATTCAATTCAAAATTCAATAACAGACTCTCATCCAAAACTAAAAACTGTTCAATTACTCAACAAATTGTTATAGCTGTTATAGATAGATTTATTCGAGTAGTACTGTACAAAGTAGAAAAAAAATAAAAGGATGAGACTTTCTCTCTATAAAAAAAAATCTTCAATAATTCTACCTAGGTCTTTTGTTCCATTTTTCCGTTTCTTGAACATTTTAACAAGGGCTCATTTTGAGTGTAGTTGTCGTCAAGTTAAACCTTCATTCTCAAGAGAGGACTTAGAATTCAAGTTCTGAGTCTGGATAAATTCTTATCACTTCCGTCTCCAACTTCCTCTCCAGAATATTTGAATTTTTATAAAAAAAATATGAATTTTCAGTAAAAAGGGGGGATTCAGCTAGAAATGAATCTTTCCCTTCATTTTACTACATTTTTACCTTTTTTCGACATCGAGAAAACCTTTTGAAGTATAACTATTGTTACTATTTTGATGTTTCGGTGTATTTCAAAATGGTCGAAATAAGTAAACGCGAAAATCATAAGTCGGAACCAAATAAGCGTCAAAATTTTAAAATCAGGACTCAAGGAAAAAAAAATTTTTTTTTTTTTTTTTTTTTCAATTTTCTAAAAAATAGTGCGTTTATTGGCTAGGGGGTATTGAAAAGGTTATGCTCAAAATGTGCATAAATATGCTGCAAAATTAAAAAAATATATTTTCTTCAGTGAGTTCTGAGTAAATAAGCTAACTAACTATTAGTAATTTCAACTTAAGGCTGACATACAGTGAGTTGAATTATACCACTGTTGATGTATATAATAGTTTGAGTTGTAGTGATTTTGTTAGTTAATTCATTATCCTGATTTTTTCATACTGGCTGTTTCATTGCGAATAAGGTATTTTTTGAATCCACTATCGGCGGGAATTGCCTCTCGTAGAGTTTTCTTGCCCACACCACACTTTACATTCTCTTAGGTTTAAAAAAATACCTTATTCGCAATGAAACAGCCAGTAGAAAATTTATTGTAAATTTTTTATACAGTGTGAGTAATCTTTTTTTTTGTACCCTCTTTCTTCACTTTAACCGTAACCTCTTCCTAATTTATGTTGTCGCTTGCAATAGAGCCCGGTACAAAGTCATACTTGCGGATATCAAATTAAAAAAAAAAAAGTATATATTTTTTTGAAGATATGAAATTCTGTCATGGTGAGAGGTGGTTAGTTGAGAGATAAAACACAAAGTCAAGGAATGAGGTATGGACCATGGGGTTGTACTCCACCTGACTCAACAGAGAACCTACCGACCCCTCGTTTTGCTCTATTGTTTTGCATTATACTCATTTCTTATTTAAATCTCAATTCGGCTTAATCTCAGCTTATGGCTAGGTGCACCATTATCGGTTAGTCGTAATCGGCACATCGGTTAGAGAAAATTTAGATATTGATTATATTTTAATTGGAGAAAATCGGGAAATTAATTATAATCATAGATTAATTGGTGAAAGGATATTTGACACTTGTAATCACTACCAAGCCGCTAGATCGAGCGATCATCGAGATAATTTAGTTTGAAGTTGGGACTAGTTGATCTTTTAACCGACAGTTAACTAACCGACCATTATTCATAATATTTCGACTAACATAGGCAATATTCTTATTTTTTTTAACATTATGTCGTAGCAAACTGTCAATTTTTATGTAAAATCACCCTTTCTATGATATCAAAAAATCCCATTATGTAAAAACTAGCTTTCTAGGATACTAAAAATATTAATCACCCTGTACACAAGCGTTTAGAACGATTTTGAACATATGAGTAAAACATTGCTTTCTCAAACAAAAAATCATGGAATAAAAATAGTTTCCCATGTTCTTATGTTTCTGTGGAGCACTGTATCCTTATGAAAATTCTATCTCATAACAGGATTGACTGACTTGAGACTTAATATTTTGAATTCTCAATTATTTAACAAGGAGGATCATCATAATGTAGATTAGATGTCAAAAGTGGGCTAAACTTGTGATATGAACTTCTGCTTAGGTCATCAGCTCGTGTAATTTGAATTTGCTTTTATTTGAGAGAAAAGTAAGAGCTGGAAGGAGCGGGAAAAGTATGAATATAATGTATATTTGTCTGAACTCTGTATTCCCTCTCTTTTTCTGCATAAAGTATGTAATAGCTCAATGGTCCTGGTGGGGTAATTTAAGATCTCATCAGAATTCCAGAAAGAAGACATTTTCCTCTTATCTCTTCCCAAGAGTTAAACGACCGCATTAACATACTTTCTCCTCGTTTCCGCACATCCGGAGTGCAGGGAAACCACTCAACCAATTCCAAAAGAGCAGTCATTCTACAAATTCAAAAATTTTATTTTCACAAAAAAATTTTGTCAAAAAAAATTTACATAATGAATTTTTTTTTAAATCTGAAAGAATTTTTTTTTTTTTTTTAAATTTGGGAAATAGTAATTGAAATCCTTTGGGTTTGCTCATTAGTCATATACTTAGGATGGTCTCATTTAATTTTTTTAGCACAATAACTAACTTTTATGAATTCGTAAATAATCTACGTATATAATTATAATTATAATTAATAATATAATTTAATATTAATCTACTGTATAATTAAGATAGATGATTTTATTGAGAAACATTGAAAATTCTTATAATTGTACGAATCTCTAATTTAATTATGTTGTAAATTTTTAAAACTTATTATAACTTTAATTTGAGAACTAATAACTATTTTTCAAAAACCTTTAATTGTTGAAAATAATTATAAGAATATTATTCATTAAGAATTTTTTTTTTTTTTCATTTTGTGTAATTGAGTATGTACAGAAAAACTTGAATATACAGGGTGGATATCAGTCGGTTTGGGATTTTTAAAATGTTTAACTCTTTATTGAGTTGAAGTAAAAATTTCACCTGAAAAGTACATCTGAAAAAAATCCAAAAGAAAGCCTAAAAGGAAGTGTAAAAGTAAACTTAACGATAATGTAAAGAACAAAAAAATTTAACGAAAACTTACAAAAAATCTTAAAAAAAAACAACTAAAAGAAATTATTTTTTGGCAAAAATTTGCAAATTTTTTTCCAATTTTCCAGAACAGCTTTTCTGCACCGAATTTTTCGCAAAATGAAGAAATTCACTGTAACTTCCAAGATAAAATAGCCTTTTCATAATCCGTAGAACCGCATAAAAAAAAAAAAAAAAAAACTCCAATTTATTAACTTTTGGAGTGAGGATAGTTATAAAACAAAGTTGACTGTTGTTGGATAATACAAAAAAACGAGATATATTAAGTTTGTTGTAAACATATATTTTTCAACAAAAAAATATTAACTTTTGTCTAGTTTTGTCGCTTCAGAAAATTTAATATGGTAGATTGTTTTGTTGGCTCAGTTGTTGAAGATTCAACTCTAGAATTATAATTTGTGACTTTAATTATTGTAAGAAAGAACTAGCGGATAATTATGAAATGTGAGCGATTATGAGGGATGCTTCCCTTTGGGTGTTGAAAACTTTTCATATAAATTCATCTTCTCAAATTTGTCATTTTTCATTACTTTTTCTTTTTCTAACAAACTTAATTCAAAACCCATTGTATTTTATACAAATTTCTACCCAACTGGGACAGAGAGAAGATAAAAGGAATTAAAATTCTATCATCACTTTCTTCCTAAATTCACTCCCAAATATGAATTCGTGTAATTAATACAGAAAACAATAGAAAGAGAGAGAGAAAAAAAGCTAGTGGATTTGACAAATCTAAGCTAATATGACCAGTCAGAAATAGTTTCAAATTGCAATACTTACTTCTTTTTTTTTTTGACTCTAACATCTGTTGGGAATTTATTTCTTGTGACACTTTTACTCTAAGGATAGGATAAAGTTTGGTAAGAGAGAACTTGTAGCCTCTGGTATTTTATTGAGACTTTTTATCTCTTTGGAGGTAAAGTAAAGTTTTTTTTACCTACTGTCATCAATTTGATGAGAGATTTTGGCTTGTGGGCAAAACTTTCAACATGAAAATATCTACTGATTGAGAAGGGAGACATATTTGACCCTTTCAAAAAAAAGAAATAGAATTCTCTACATGATTCTATGGAAATACGCCCTAGGAAAATCCGGCTAGGAAATTCCGACCTATGGAGAAACCGGCCTATGAAAAAACCTTAAAAAAAACCGAAAGAAAAACCTAACGTAAACCTTAATAAATACCTAAAAAAAAACCCTAAAAAATATTCTTTTTTAAATGAAGAAAATCTAAAAGAAAACCTAGACAACCTAAAAAAATACCTAAAGAAAACTGAAATACCTAAAGAAAACAGAAATACCTAAAGAAAACCTAAAACAAAAAGAACCCTTAGAGAACCTAAAGAAAGCCTAAACCTAAAGAAAACCTAAAGAAAATTTTAGAAAGTCTAAATATGTATTACCTAAAAACCTAGATAAAATTTAAAGAAAACCTAGAGAAGAAAACCTAACAAAAACCTAAAACAAGGNGAAAAAACCTTAAAAAAAACCGAAAGAAAAACCTAACGTAAACCTTAATAAATACCTAAAAAAAAACCCTAAAAAATATTCTTTTTTAAATGAAGAAAATCTAAAAGAAAACCTAGACAACCTAAAAAAATACCTAAAGAAAACTGAAATACCTAAAGAAAACCTAAAACACAAAAAGAACCCTTAAAGAGAACCTAAAGAAAGCCTAAACCTAAAGAAAACCTAAAGAAAATCTTAGAAAGTCTAAATATGTATTACCTAAAAACCTAGATAAAATTTAAAGAAAACCTAGAGAGGAAAACCTAACAAAAACCTAAAACAAGGAAAGAAACTTAATGGAATTATTTTTTGGCACAAATTTACAAACTTTTTTGTAAAATTTGGCTTAACCTCAAATAATGGATGTCAATATTAATAATTTAGGTGAAATTTCTTATCAATTGAGGTATCATATAACAAAATCTGGATGGAGTACTTTTCCTTTAGTTAATTATATCACAGGTTTTTTATAGGTCGGAATTTTCCAGGGCAGATAATCCGGGTTGAATTTTCGCATACCGGATTTTTTAGGCTTGATTTTTGCACAACACTCCACTCCATCTTATTTTGGGAAAAAGTTTCCTTTAATTATTACATGTCCTCACCTGTTACAAAACTGAACAAAATTTTTCACAGATTTAAAATTAGTGATNAATTTTCCAGGGCAGATAATCCGGGTTGAATTTTCGCATACCGGATTTTTTAGGCTTGATTTTTGCACAACACTCTACTCCATCTTATTTTGGGAAAAAGTTTCCTTTAATTATTACATGTCCTCACCTGTTACAAAACTGAACAAAATTTTTCACAGATTTAAAATTAGTGATGATTTTATAAGCTGTTCATATATGTTGATAGTTCATTCATTGTGACTAAATTATATTGACATAAAAGAATTTGAAAGGAGACTCATATAACACAGTGCTGGACAAATATATAAAACTGTGAGAAGTTACGTTTGATCAGAGTTCAAAAAAATGGAATTTTTTTTATAAAAATCCAAAAAATCCGATGTTTTGGATTTTTATATTTTAATTTTCAAAAATCAAAAATATAATGTCTGAAAGGGCAATGAAAACAAAAAAAAAATTTTTGAACTTTGCAGATTACGAATTTTTCTGAAAAAAATTTCGTCAAATTTGACAAGTGTTAAAGTACTTTGTTTCACCTAAAACGGACTTGAAGCTAAGAATCTGATTTTGAATGCCCGTTTCATACTTTTTCCAAAACCGGATTTTTCAGGAAAATTTTTTTGCAAAAGTTTGGAAAATCAATCCATACTTTCTCATTTCGTTGTCATTGCGTTTTCCACCCAATTGTTTGGACAGAATTTTTTCTNACTTGAAGCTAAGAATCTGATTTTGAATGCCCGTTTCATACTTTTTCCAAAACCGGATTTTTCAGGAAAATTTTTCTGCAAAAGTTTGGAAAATCAATCCATACTTTTTCATTTCGTTGTCATTGCGTTTTCCACCCAATTGTTTGGACAGATTTTTTTCTAAAAAAAACAATACATACTTTTTCTTTTCATTGCGAACTCCGACCGTCGTGTGAAGTTGAACCGTCTCTACTTTCTTGGAAAAAAGTACGGNAATACATACTTTTTCTTTTCATTGCGAACTCCGACCGTCGTGTGAAGTTGAACCGTCTCTACTTTCTTGGAAAAAGGTACGGAAAAAGATTGGAAAAAGTATGTATGGCCATCCAATTTAGAGTACGTCATGACAACTTTATGAAAAAAGAAAACACGACGATTTGAAAAAGCATGAAACGGGCGTTAGTGCTTAAATTTATCTCTTAAGTTTCTCTTAAGTGGGTAAAAATTAAAATCCAAAAAATCATTGCTTTTTATTCTTGGATTTAAATCGGATTTAAATCCGACTTCGAACCCTGCTTTTGACCCATGCTCTTTGCTGTGAAAAGATTTGATTTATAATTACAAGGAAAATTTTTTTTCCTTCAAATGATATTTTTGATGAAAGTACACAAAAACACAGCGATCTGTAACATAGATTCAAGCCAAAGTAACAAAAATCAATAAGTTGATTCATTGTCTGTGAAACAATTAACTAAATGACAAAACTAACGGCGTTATCCGTTCGGAGAAGTTAAAAGGTTATTTTTTATACCATATAATAGTAAATTTGAGCAATTTACTTAAAAATTTTAACCTGAAAATTTTGTCAGCTAGCAGTAATTCCTCTTACTCAAAAGTGCCAATGCTCCAGCTCAGCTCGGCTCGTGACTCGTCCTTTTATTAACGAGTTGAATTATCTCAGATCAACTCGGCTCAAACTCGTCTCAAACTCAGCTCGCTCGTTTAGCTCGCGAGCTGGCTCGGCTCGTTTGTAATCCTATAACCATGAAACAGGATTTTCAGCAGCAAGTTCTGTAAAAATTAAAAAAATATCTGTTTTTTTTTNGTAATCCTATAACCATGAAACAGGATTTTCAGCAGCAAGTTCTGTAAAAATTAAAAAAATATCTGTTTTTTTTTGTTCTAGCTATGCCAGTGGAACTTTTCGTCCTATGGCATCAATACCCTTGGGTATTCGGTGAGTNGTAATCCTATAACCATGAAACAGGATTTTCAGCAGCAAGTTCTGTAAAAATTAAAAAAATATCTGTTTTTTTTTTGTTCTAGCTATGCCAGTGGAACTTTTCGTCCTATGGCATCAATACCCTTGGGTATTCGGTGAGTTNTTTTTTTTTGTTCTAGCTATGCCAGTGGAACTTTTCGTCCTATGGCATCAATACCCTTGGGTATTCGGTGAGTTCGGATGTGATTTACGCGGGATTCTGACAGAGTGTACAACGTACGCCTCCATCCTCACTATTGTCGCCTTCACAACAGAACGATACATTGCAATTTGTCATCCCATGCGCACTCAGACCAAATCAAAATTCTCAAGGGCCACAAGGGTCATCAGTCTCATCTGGATTATTTCCATTGCATCTGCTCTACCCTGGGGTGTTTACACACAGGTAGGTCCACTTATCAAGTATTATAATTTACCGCTTAAAAATTGCTATACTCTGTACTTCCGGATACTAACGTACGGTATACCAGGTACCCTACTGATAATTAGCAGGATATTTCATACTAATCCAAAAAACTTTAACACCTTTACGAACATATGAATTCAAAACTGTTGCTAACCGGAGTTACGAAATTATTTAAAGGCGTTGAAACTTTTGTTACATATGTGTAACGGAATTCTTGTATAATGTTGTTTCTAGATACTCCCATTTAAACCAATCAGAGTTCAATATTCAAACATTATAATATCATTGTTGCAAGATATGGTAATAATATAAACATTATACATAATAATAGTTATCATATCTACATTTGCTTTATGGTTAAGTCGACTTAATCTCTATGTTATGTTTTTACCATAATTCTAATAATTTAATAATTCACTGTTTATAATTCTTGAGTATTGACTAAGAATTTGTTCTAAAGTATGTTAAACTCATCCATGGAATATCATTATTAANATATTCAAACATTATAATATCATTGTTGCAAGATATGGTAATAATATAAACATTATACATAATAATAGTTATCAGTGCTTATCTACATTTGCTTTATGGTTAAGTCGACTTAATCTCTATGTTATGTTTTTACCATAATTCTAATAATTTAATAATTCACTGGTTATAATTCTTGAGTATTGACTAAGAATTTGTTCTAAAGTATGTTAAACTCATCCATGGAATATCATTATTAAATGGTGAAATCTTTTTTTTTAATCTACCCAACCAAAGGAGCCCGCGTACACGCTTGAAACTTAATTCCGACTGATGTGAATCATGAAACAAATAATCCGATTAACAAAAAGTTTTTTTAAATCTTTTCATAGACCCATTTAAGCTTTGTTAGGTTTTTTCAACTCCTTTGAAAAAATTTTTAATAACGATTTTAAAGATAAAAACTTATATTTTTAAATGGAATTTCCCATCTTCAAGAATAATTTATTTTTTTTTAAACTATCACAATTGGGAAAGTAGTATAACATTTTGAACAGTAATCAATTTTTCAAAAGTGTAATTTAATTTTCTTCTACAGTGGTCCACAGGTCTTTAAGAACGCTGGAAGCTACTTTTGTCCCATGCTCTTTGCTGGAGAAAAGAGCGTTCTCAAAATTTGTGCCGTTTATACGGCACAAATTTATTTATGCCGTTTATTTGTAGACATGTGTGGTAATTGTGAAAGTGTGGTAATTGTGAAAAGTTCAAAAAAATTGTGTTAAGTGAGACTTTTGCNAGTGGTCCACAGGTCTTTAAGAACGCTGGAAGCTACTTTTGTCCCATGCTCTTTGCTGGAGAAAAGAGCGTTCTCAAAATTTGTGCCGTTTATACGGCACAAATTTATTTATGCCGTTTATTTGTATATAATTTGTCTAAACAAAATTTTTTCTGGGGAAACACTTTTCAAATTCAGAAAGACCATTGAAAAGTAGCGTTTGACGTCAAAAAAATCAAGTCTCTACCATCAATGTTTCAGAAGTTATGTTTTAAATTACTGGATTTTTTTATATTCTTTTGAAACATGCCCATGTGTTAGTACATCGTCTCAAAAAAATGTCTAAGATTTTCAACTTTCAAAAAATCATAACTTCTTTCCTAGCAATCGTAGAGTTGATGGTCTTTCTGAAATTGAAAAGTGTTTCCCCAGAAAAAATTTTGTTTAGAAGATAAACGGCACAAATTTTAAGAACGCTCCTTTCTCCAGCAAAGAGCATCGGACAAAAGTAGCTTCCAGCGTTCTTAAAAATCTGTGGACCATTGTACAGTAAACTCTCGTTATAATAAGTTTGGATAAAGCATCAATTCTACCTTATATAAATAACAACCTTATATAAATAACAACCTTATATAAATTTTGGTTTATTAGTTTTCATGGAGCTTATGAAGTTAACTTGTTTGATTTATAATAATATCAGCTAATAACAACATTCCCAAGCATTATTTTACAGAAATATTCTACATTTCTGTCATATTTAGCTATTCAGAAGAGTTTTTTTTTGATTTATGATTTTCCATCTAAGGTCTCTTTAAAATTCGTACATAAGTACAACTATAGCGTTGTGTTGAACGTCTCAAACGAATCAGCAACTCAGGATGGGTATTTTTGATGAAATAAAACATAGAGAACCTTACAATGTCAGACTAAATAGAACTTTTTGTCTACACTCTACACACTTTCTTTATACGTTATAATTTGTTTAGCAACATAATGTTATTGTGTATCCCGTTATATGAAAATATGTCTTGCAATAATACGGCAAAGAAACTGGTGTATGGAAAATATATCTTATGAAAAATACGACTTATGAAAAATATGACTTATGGAAAATACGAGATATAAGAGTTTACTTTAGCTATACTCATATTGAAGTTTGAATTNCACACTTTCTTTATACGTTATAATTTGTTTAGCAACATAATGTTATTGTGTATCCCGTTATATGAAAATATGTCCTGCAATAATACGACAAAGAAACTGGTGTATGGAAAATATATCTTATGAAAAATACGACTTGTGAAAAATATGACTTATGGAAAATACGAGATATAAGAGTTTACTTTAGCTATACTCATATTGAAGTTTGAATTNGTGAAAAATATGACTTATGGAAAATACGAGATATAAGAGTTTACTTTAGCTATACTCATATTGAAGTTTGAATTAGAATTACAGAAAATTCAACTTCAAAAAACAAAATCGTTTTTAATGATCTCATGATCCAATCCTTGATTAATTTAAAAACTATTATCTTCTTCATAGTTGCACATGCACTATCATTTAAAATATGAATAAGGCAATCACTGTTTCATAAGTAATTCTAATATCCTTCAGTTGAATACGAATTTGCATATCCGAAATTTGTTTTTTAAATACCATTATTCGGGGCATAAATATGACATTTGCCATCTAAAAANGAATTTGCATATCCGAAATTTGTTTTTTAAATACCATTATTCGGGGCATAAATATGACATTTGCCATCTAAAAAAATTTTTTTTACTAAACTCAGCTAAGTTAAAGGGATACTTTATTTTTCAAAATGAATCAATACTTTATGCAATGTCTGAAATTCTCAAATCACTAATATTAAAATCAAAAGACTACGACAGTGGTGGTTCAAAGTTTGAATAACCCTGTATAGAAATGTAGTGTGTTCCACCTCAGGGCCGGATGTCAGGTTTAGATAAAATAATTTACATAAGAAAAGTGATGGCGTGTGAACAGTCCGAACAATTTAATTTTAGGAAATTCCCAAGTATTTACTTTAAAGACACCTGCTGTTTTTGGTAGAGGTTAGAGGCAAAATATAGAGATATTGGAGATGTAATTCGCAATTTCCTGGGTTGGTGAAAATAGACCAAAAGTAGAAAATGTTTTGGCGTGAGAATCTCCCCTAACTGAAGTGGGAATTTATGGGCAGACAGAAGAGGTGGAAATTAAGGAAATTTATGTACTCTTATTTTCTTTCTTTTTTTAAAAGGTCAAACGAAAAGGCTCATAAATCAAGGGATGTCTCACCAATTTCCCTAATTCATATCAAAACCAGAACTCTAGTCTCTCACGATGTCACATCATCAAAGACAAAGCGTATTATAAAGTCTATTTAAAGAAAAATATATAAAAAAAAGATAGATCTATATTAGATCTTTTGGGTTCAAAATGATATTTTTTTATTGAAACCTGCGCAATACGGCCCTGAAGCATACACATAGGGCAGATTCTTTATTAAATCTTGCTAATGATTAAGCCCGCGTACATCTCTGGAACTTTTACATCTAGTCGAATCATACAAACGTTTCAGACTAATTTAAGACCTTTTAAGACTACTAGAAAGATTATAAGTCTATTGAAGAATTTTGGAAATTTTATGAAAATCNCAAGGGATGTCTCACCAATTTCCCTAATTCATATCAAAACCAGAACTCTAGTCTCTCACGATGTCACATCATCAAGAGACAAAGCGTATTATAAAGTCTATTTAAAGAAAAATATATAAAAAAAAAGATAGATCTATATTAGATCTTTTGGGTTCAAAATGATATTTTTTTATTGAAACCTGCGCAATACGGCCCTAAAGCATACACATAGGGCAGATTCTTTATTAAATCTTGCTAATGATTAAGCCCGGCGCATACATCTCTGGGACTTTTACATCTAGTCGAATCATACAAAAGTTTAAGACTAATTTAAGACCTTTTAAGACTACTAGAAAGATTCTAAGTCTATTGAAGAATTTTGGAAATTTTATGAAAATTTTGTAACTTTTTATGAAATATTGGCCCAGTTCCCGTAAGTGTATAGAACGCTTCAAAGTACTATCAGGCTATCAGACTATCGGATTCAAGGTTGCTATGAGAATTAATGTAGAATAGCATATAAAAGGCTAACCTTTTATATGCTATTCTACTTCAATTCTCATAGCAACCTTGATCGGATTAATAGAACTATGAAACGTGACTCTTTTTGAAGGTCTCAGATTGGTTGAAAAAACTATCGGCTCCCGATAGTTCTAATCATCTCAGTGGCATGTATAAATTTCTGACACATCATAGTTGTCTCCTTGATATATTCCTAACACATTTCTTACAAAAATTTATATTCAACTGTCTGTGTAATTGTATTTGAAAATACAGTGGTTTTAGCTTAATGTCACTACCCCTTAATGTCACACTTCGCTTATTGTCAACCTGTTGGCTTTCCCCCGGCTAAACTCCATGCTCTCATGTACTAAATACTCTGCCTATTGTCACACCTCCTATTGCCAACCTCCGCCTATTGTCATCCCATTTGAAGAGAATGTACCGCACATAACCACACGTTAATGGCAACTTTCGGTTCTCAGGCCCAGAATATTCTCGTGTTTGTTTAAATGGTGTGGGCGGTCAGAGACCCTTGGGGGAACTGTTTCATTAACCTATTTGTTGTATTCTACTATGCGATCCTCGATCGTGAAAGTTTACGTTTTTTAAAGACTTAGCCGCAGTTGCGGGTTTATTCTAACCGCGAGTATGCCAACTTTAGATGGGCACATGGTTAAAATTGAGAAACTTAAAGTTTTAATGATAAGCAACATTGGAAGTGAAGAACTTTGCAAACAAGAACCGATATTTTGGGAGTTTCTGACACGATAATATCTCAAAGCCATTTTTCTGGCATATTGCAAAAAAACTTGCCGATTACTTTAAGAAGTATTTGCTTTTAGAGTATTCCAAATTCAGGTAATAACTTCAAAAGCTGTAAAATAAATCGAAAAAGGTATCGTATCATAAAATGCACATCTAAAACCAGAAACTTCGGTTTATGTCACCTAATCTATGAAGTATTAGTTAGTTGCCATTATCGGCTATAGTCAACTCCGCCTACTGTCAACCGATTTTTTGGCTCCCTCGGTGGTGACATTAAGCTAAAACCACTGTATATGTTTCTAGGTTCTTATTTGCTTTGAAAATCAACATAGATTAGTTGTTTAAGCTTTCAAGAACTTTATTTTTTACTAACAATAAGAAAAAAATATTATTTTTTTTTCTTTCTATATTTAAAACCAAGAATAAAAAAAAGATTTTAAGAAATTGATTAAATTTTATTTATGCCCATATCTGTTGTAGAATAAAGTTTGACCTTGACAGTAGTAATACTTCTACAGTAAATAATCACTTGCGAAGAGGTCGATTTTCAATTCTACACTTTCAAAATCGACCTCTTCGTAAGTGATATGGGGAGATTATAAGCTTTCCTATAGAATCAACAAAGTCTAATTGACAAATGTTATAAACATATTAAAAAAGAACATTCATTTCATTTAACTTCAAAAGACTTCTTTGAAGGTAGATAAAAATGATGAACAGATGATAGATAGAAAATAGATGAGTAAATAAAAATAGTCAAACAGATTTACTTCTGAAGTGAAAGGTAAAGTTTGAAAAGTCAAATAATTTATATTTTCAAGAAACAAGGATCAAAATCGAATTAAAATCGGATTTACATCAGAAAATAACATCAATCATTCTTTGGATTTTTTTTATCCAATATGACGTACCTGCAGTTAATATCACAACACTAATACTATACTTACATTCAAATTAAGTCTCTCGGCTTCAACTTTGTATATCAAAAAAATTGGTAAAAATCTAAACATAAAATTTGGAATAATTTTGAACAAGATAAATAATTAGAGTAATAAACGCGTACTTTGGCAAAATCTCAGCATTTAGCCTAATAAATTTCAATCTTTTTTAAATTCTCACAGTCGAAATTCAAAAAATCCAAAAAATAGGATTTAAATAAAAAATAAAAATCAGATCATTTTGGGTTTATATAGATATAAATATCCTATTTTTTCAAACTCTGGGATATAAAGACGCTCATTTTCTTCAGCTTGAGAATGCTAAACATTCAAAATTAAAAAATGCAGAATGACGACGACTGGTGTAATTTAAGCCAAGAAATTTCAAGAATCTAGTCATTTGTTGAAGTATGGAAATAAGTCAGATGGTAGTGGGAGTAAAATCAAACAAAAAGCATTTCATAATCAAAATTATTAAGTAAAATTACCATTATAATTAAAAAATTTTCTTACATAGGTCAAACTTTTTGAAAAATTTAGCATTAGGACTCATAAAAAAAGAAAAATTCAAAAAAGTAATTGTTTAACTCTTAATAAAGTCAATTAAATTTAGAAAAAAGAAAATACATAAGTACGAAATAAGTAACATCTGGTGCCGACTCATATTTTGTTAAACATTGCATTTAATTCTCAAGTGCACAGTGTACTCCATTCAATTTTGATTTCGAAAATCTGATAAAACTATATGAAAATCTATTCATTTTTAGAATAACTTTATTATGGAGTGTACTGTATGTGTTTGTTAAGTGATATCAGTGACTTCATTGGTTTTTTTTTTTTTTTTTGCAAAGGCGTGAGGCCAAAATATAGGTTTTCATGTGTACAGATGAGTATTTTGTAGATTTAATATAAAATTTTGACTAAAGTATGGAGTTTATGAGTTTCTATTCTGAACTGTCTTCCCTTGTAGCCAGGATGGCCGAGTGGTTTAAGGCGTCAGACTTAAGATCTGATTCTCTCCGGAGATCGTGGGTTCGAACCCCACTTCTGGCAAGCTACTTTTTCTAACTTCATGTTGTGGACTACATCATATCTTACTCAGAATGAGTGGGTTTAATTTTTTTTATTACGCTGTATAACTCATTTTGAGTTATAACTTCAGTAACAATTTTTATCATCATACTTTAATCCTCTTTTCCCTGGTAAAAGGTGTTTCCTTTAAATATTTTAAACAATCTGCTCAGTCGGATATTACGTAAAGACAATAATTTATAAAAATTTGGAAGTTTCTACATATATTTTTTTAATTTAGACAAATTGGGTAAATAAGACAATAGAAAACTATACGAAACTCAAAAATGTGTTCAATTGTACATAAATTAATTTTTTTTTTTTTAGTTTTTTGACAGATAGAATCCATTCTAATGTGGTCAATTAAAAATGTAATTATAAATGAAGAGTATTTTATTTTCAGGATTAGAAATAAGTTTTGTATATAGGTTATACATGTTATTTATAAAAATTTTACTTTTAGGGAAAATAACTTTTATAATTTTTTAAAATTTTGAGATTTAAAATTTTCCATTAATTTTCATTTCAAATTTTTCGTACACTTTTTGAATAAATATTTTTCATTTTGTTTGCTTGTCTTCATTCATTACTAGATTAATTAAGAAAAAATATTTTTCTCATTTTTCAAGAAAAATTACAACTTGTAGTAAGTATCTAAGTATCTAAGAAAGGTTTTGAATAATTTAACACTTCTACTCCTGTCCTGTCCTATCTAATAATTTTTAGTAATTTCGACCATAATTAATTACCCAAAAGTTATTTTTTATTTATTGAAATAGAAATTTTATTAACTGGCAAAGTGGATGTGAAAGTTATATTTCGAAATACTGGATAAAAATATTTCTTAAAATGTTGAAAAAAAAAANCTGGCAAAGTGGATGTGAAAGTTATATTTCGAAATACTGGATAAAAATATTTCTTAAAATGTTGAAAAAAAAAAACTTTGATTAAATAAGACTGGAAATTCAACCAGAGGAAATATTTTAACTAAAATATATCCAAAGTCTTAAAATTTGTATAAAGATAAAATGGAAGCTTTAGTTTTCGAAAAATCTAACTCTTTTTTTTTCAGTTTGAAATGGTAAATTTAAGATTTAACAGTAGTCGACGGTTATAAGACCATAGAGTTTGCAACGTGGAATTAAGATCTTATATGCGTGGTGGTCTTATAACGGATTTTGCGGAACCATTACGTCTTATAAAAATAATATACAGATAGCCATTTTCATTTGAATTTCACCAAATTGTCTCATATATGTAGATGTTATAACAAATAATTCGTCCATGTAAAATACATTGGATCAAACCAAACTATTAAAAATTGTGTTTTATAACCAAAAATATCTTATAAACGTCGACTACTATATTTCTTTAACCATGTTAACAAATGTCTTATTACCACCGTTTAGTTTCGAAAGTTAATTTAAAAAATTAGCCTTTTTAAAACCGCATTAAATTTTTCAAAGGTTTCCTGATTATTTTTTTAAATTATTTCCTGAAGATTACATGATTTTCAAAAAGATTACAAAAAAATTGTTTTCTTAATCGCATTGTTTATAAATTATTAAGAAAGATGCAAAGTTCCAAAAATTCCCCAATGCTCGTTGCTTCATGACTTACGAAATATGGTCATTCATTCATAATTAATCCCCTCTGTACTAAATCTCTTTTAAATTCTATTACTAGTAATCCCAACAGTTTCTTTCGAATATTTTTCTTAACTTATTTATTTACGAATCATCCTTCGTGAGAAGTACAATTTTGGTAATGTCTGGATCCCTTATCGATTTTACTCTTAGTACAGTAGACCTCGGCTATAATTAATTTGAGAGACACGGAAATTCGGTTCATAACAGCCGACGTTCATTACAGCCAAATAATGAACGGATGCTAAATTATGTTCATAACATCCGATGTTTTTGATTTTCCTTGGTTCAGTTATTTCCTTTTTCTAGAGTCTTCTACCTCACTGCCCAAATCAACCAAGAATTTCCTTGAGCAGAAAAAAACAAAGCAGTTTAGAAAATCTTCAGCATTGTAGACTGGTAGTATTTACTTACGAATAACAAAATCTTTAATAGCGAAGAAAAATAATAGAAAATTAAAATAATGGGAACTTTCTTATTTTGTTGGGTGTTTCATAAAATAATAGAAAAAATGTTCGTTGAATGATTGAAAACTTCATTTCACCATTCATTCGCAATGTATTTTGTTAAATTGGCTTAACATTTTTATCAAAAGTGGGCCTGGTTCATCTCTCACGATGGTGAAATGAAAGGCTAGACCAAAGATATGGTTCATTACACCCAAGTGTTCATTTAACTGATTGAGTTCATTATGGGTGAGGTATTTAACATTAATTTGTCTATTTTTAGGTATGAACTGGNACGACTTCATTTAAATCTTTTATAACGTGCGTTGACTGTAGTGTTTATTGAACTTTCTAAAATTATCCATTGCGTATGTTATTGGTCCCATTAGATTCCTAATAGTTTTGTATTTCCTTTGTAGTAGAAAATAAATTGAATTGAATTTGAGTGAAAATTCTAATTTCCCATTGTACAGGACTGTAAATGAGAGGTCTTTGATTGGCCATTCGCTTTTACAAAATCTCGTTTTTCTCCTGTGATTACTAAGAGTGAGATGATGATGTTTTCAGCTTGTTCTTGAGGCTCTTTACACTATCAAGAGATTTCCTCTAGGTAGGAGTTTTATTGAGGATTAACATACAGCTCTGAAGTGATTTCTATGTTAATATCATCCCACTTTGAGTCTATTCTAATCAATTCTTATCAACTTTCTCCGATCAACGTCTCCTTTGACTCTTCTTTGTTTTTCCGTCACATGGATTTTCTTTGAGAAATGATTGGTTATGCTCTGGATTCTAAAAATACAATTTCTTCAGAAGATTTTTCGCATATCATATATTTCTTACGAAAAAAAATATTTTTTTTTTGATCACATTTTTTATATTCTGATGTGAGAAAAAATTGTCGATAATGTAATGCGTGATATTACTCTGACACAATGATTTTGAATTTTTCCTCAAAAATATTATAATTTAACTTTATAAAACGAAACGGACGTTTTGCAACCCTGCCACTTTTATATTCACTTGTTGGAGTTAGATTTGACACATGTATTATTATGAACATTATGTGAAATCAAGATATACAATAAGTCTAATGTGATTATGTTTACTTTTAGGTAAACTATGTATCTGATCGAGAAAATCGGACAATTCCTGAGTCTGCGTGGTGTGGCGTACCGTTTGACCAACCTGACCTCTCTTGTCAACTACTTATGTTACTCTCAACAACAATTTTTTTTGTTGTTCCAATGGCTCTCATTCTTATTCTCTACCTTCGTATTGCACTTGTACTTCATAGGAGTAGCAGATCAGGCTCACTGCGCAGGTGTTGTGCGACACATCATCAACATCCTCCAGTTTCAAATGGAAACACACCTGCTGTCACAACTCAAACTTATCTCCATTCCCTACAACCAACAGCTCTTCAGACCAATGGAAAGAGAGGAACAGTGGAAAGAGCACATGTGCAGAGCAGAAGAGCAGTTATACGCATGTTGGGTATGACATCTATCATATAACTACACTGTAAATACAAATGACTACTTAAATATTCTAAACAAATAGTTAAAGTGGTAAAATTGAAAAAAAATATGTGACAATGGAGTCTACTTATCGAGTCTCTGAGTAACTAACTCACAGTGCTTATAGTTATAAATTTTATAATGGTGGACACATTGTAAAAGATGCATTAGAGTGCGTACGTATTTATGAACGTGTACTCGTTGGAGTATACTTTATGCATCGGAAAATATGAAATTTCGGTAGATAACATTTTTTTATTTTATTTTTAGGGTTAAAGAGATATCACTCCTCTTTTTTGAAGAAGAGGTTAAAAGACACAAGATTTATCTACGGCCTATTGTAAATCACAATAATTGAGACATTAGCAGTAAGATATGAGGTTCTTAGGATATACTTCAAAAAATTGATTTCCAATAGGTCAAAAAATATTTTATCCTTTGATCCAAGGGAGTTGATTTTTTGAACGCGTAACTCAACTTTACAATGATACTTGAGAAAAACTTATAATTTGGTATACATTGAAATTTATTGAGAGAAGTTATTTATTTTTAGCAGCGTACAAATTCCGAAATTGTTTCCAAAATGTTTCCAAATACCAAATTGTTTCCTTTACGAAATTCAAAAAAAAAATCAAATCGTATTTTTCGCAAGCATGTGATGTGGCTGCAATTTAGCTATACTCACAAAAATTTAAAAAAACTACTAAATTATCAAAATTAAACTTTAATGCGTACNTGGCTGCAATTTAGCTATACTCACAAAAATTTAAAAAAACTACTAAATTATCAAAATTAAACTTTAATGCGTACTAGACATCTCATTTACTTAGCGATTCAGAATAAGTTAAAAGAAAAATTTCTGTTAGATTTTCTCTAATATTCGTAGTGAATAGAAGAAAGATGAGAATTTTTTTTTGCTAACTTGTTCTGAATCGCTAGGTATTTATTTGTTCATTTTCATTATTATTCTTTAGTCTGCATTCCGGTTTCTCTAGCTTTCCTGGGTAGTGTTTTCTGTTTGGTTATAATTTCAAATTCCTATTCCGTTGCGGACAAATTTTCATCGTTCATACTGAATGTNTGGCTGCAATTTAGCTATACTCACAAAAATTTAAAAAAACTACTAAATTATCAAAATTAAACTTTAATGCGTACGCATTAAAATCGTACTTAAAATCTCATTTACTTAGCGATTCAGAATAAGTTAAAAGAAAAATTTCTGTTAGATTTTCTCTAATATTCGTGGTGAATAGAAGAAAGATGAGAAATTTTTTTTTGCTAACTTGTTCTGAATCGCTAGGTATTTATTTGTTCATTTTCATTATTATTCTTTAGTCTGCATTCCGTTTTCTCTAGCTTTCCTGGGTGGTGTTTTCTGTTTGGTTATAATTTCAAATTCCTATTCCGTTGCGGACAAATTTTCATCGTTCATACTGAATGTGTTCGATGCATCGCTTGACTCACCATCAAGAAAGTTATACATATAGAGATTTAAAATAATTCACTGTAAACCCGGGCAGCTCTAGTTTCTTTTAGTAGTAGACACTAGTGTGCCACACAGTAGTGTGCCAACCAGTCGGATAAACGGAAGCAGCTTACCGCTTACAATTCTGCGCCGTTTGTTCTTTATTGTTGATGACGTACATAAACGGCTTTCTTATGCACCACTTTCCTCTGCCAGAACAAAGGAAATTGTTCCAAATGAAGGTGAAACTACCTGAATTTGTTATCTTGATGATACTAAGAAATTTTGGCTTAAAAAAAAAGAATGAAAAATCATAAATGTATAAAAGTTAATTTATTCTTAACTTTTGGATGTGGAGAGTCTAATTTGTAATTTACAACAGTGTTTTATTCATTTTTTAAATTTACCTAAGAATAAAAATCAACTTATCACATTATAACTGCTTGCCTGTATTGCGTTAACGTGAGATGAAAAATGTGGCAAGTATTATTATGGAAGCATTTATTTCGGAATTTAGGATACTTGCGGATTAAATTTAGATTTTTTTTTCTAAAATTGAGATCAGTGATTCATAGATGCAGAGCTTCATCCAGCAAAGAGCATGGGCACATAGAATTACGTCACATTTGAGCGATTGCAAATTGAGCAAAATTTGAAATTGATTCAAAATTCATTTGACTTAAAATATCAGTAGTGCTAAATTCATAAAAAAACCCAATGGGTAAAAATATAAGTTAGATTTTCAGAGAGAATTATATCGTCTTAGTCGTACTAAAAGTTGAATTTAGAGTTCAACTTTTCGTATTCCATTCACAGTTTTCAACTGAAACGCCCTACTAACCAAAGAACCTAAAAACTTTTTATACATATTATAATCAAAAATAATGTGACTTTAGTAAGTATCTTTAGTTCATAATTCTAAAACTTAGAAAAATAAGAACTCTTCAGCAAGTTTTATATTTTGGAACAAATTATTGGAAATTTTTTTTCAATTCCATTTCGGTTAATTCACCGGACAGGATTAAACAGTGAAAGTTATATGGAACAGTGAACAGAGTGTGATTGTTTACCGATTTTATAATAAAAAACAAATTTAATTATTTTTTCAATTTCATTAAAATGTTAAATTGAATTATATTAATCGAATGGGTTAAATGTTCTACTTTAAGCGTGGTACTCTGTTTCATTCTTGATACAGAATTTATGTTGTAACTTCCTAACATCTCAACACACTACTGCAATATTAACTTTTAGTGTGAATTTGCAACAAATTTCAACAATGGAAACAATTTTCTTCCTTTTATCTTGAAGAAATTGTCATTTGCAGGCATGGAAAAAAAATTCAGTTTACTCTTTTTTTGTATTTTTAAGACTTATTTTTCAAATTCTTTTGGTGAGTTGAGTTGATGATGGTGTTGGAGAAAGCAAGTTCTGGATGTCCTGAGGGGTGACTCCAAGAAGACCCCTAACCTTTGACCTCTTAATTGGTTAATTAAAATTTAATTAATCAAAATTCAAAAACTTTCAATTTTGGCTAATGCCTTATATCAGGAGAGAAGTTTATTTCTCTCTTCCAAAAACACAACTGAGCGGAAAGACGCTCTAACCATACATCAAATTGTATATATCTATTTCGTATTGGGGTTCAGCCCCACTATCTAATATATTTATATATTTAATATATTGGCATAAGGCCCTAACCTATTGGGAGGAATAATTAAATTGAAAGGGACGATGTTGTTTGAAGAGTCATCTGGATCTCTATGGCGGGGTCCAGTTGACTTTTCGAATTTTTGGGATTTGGGTAGGACTAAGGGTTTCTCCGACACATTCCCGCCCCCAAAACACCTCCTCCTCCTCCGGTGGGGTTGAAGATGGTGTTGGGGAAACATATTTGTCCATATGTTCCGAATATGAAAGGCGGAGTGAAGCTTTAACTAAAGGTTTCTCCGACATTCTTTGCAAAATTTCTAACGCATATCTAAAAACGACAGATTACCTTTGCAACATAGGGAAAATGAGATTTTCATTCCATCAAAATTTTGAGTTAATTTTTTTTTGTAATCGGACAATGCTTTCCATTGATGCTTCAGGTTCTACATATCAAATTGAGTACATAATTTATTTTATTTTTCAACAAAATTTAACCTAAATGACTATAAGTCAAATAAAATCTTATTCAGAAAAATTTATCTTTTATCTGTTGCAAAAACTGAATGAAACGTAAAATTCGATATAAATTCTGCAACAGCTTTTCCTCTTTCCTTTTTACATTTTTACTCAATTTCTTGAGAATCTTATGAAATTTTTGATTTCTCCTTTTTGCACTGTATTTCTAATTAGAATTGTCACTTCTTGTAAAAAAAAAAGTCGTTATTCTAAACATCAAACTTGAGCTACATCATCCAAAAAATGGAGTTCGATAANTTCTTGTAAAAAAAAAAGTCGTTATTCTAAACATCAAACTTGAGCTACATCATCCAAAAAATGGAGTTCGATAAGTTTTGTGCAAAAAAATAATCTTACAAAAAAGACATCTCGAAAATCACAATTTTCAAAAAAATATAACTTTTTTTCTAGTTGTCACACAGAATTAATTAAAAAAATTTTTTTTTCTCTCTACTTTTACATGATCTTTCGGAAACCGTAAAGACTCATCAAATAAAAATTTGATTTATGNTTTTTTTTTTCTCTCTACTTTTACATGATCTTTCGGAAACCGTAAAGACTCATCAAATAAAAATTTGATTTATGAAATTAATTTATCTACGCTTTCTCCAGCAAAGAGCATGGATTAAAAGTAACTTCCAGTGGATAAACTATTATCGGTTGGACTGTACTCGATAATATTTAGGCAATACTTGTAAAATAATGCTATTTAAAGAAATCCCACCTGTCTAGAGCAGAAAGTGGAGAAAATGATTTTATTTTTATTGAGTCCCGCAAAAAGACACGGTTGAAAAAACAGAAGGCATGCATAACATAACATAGAGTCCTACTCAGCTACTTTCTCTCCACTTCCAGTCAAGTGAAAGACCGACTTCTTTTACGACTACATTAAAATATCTTGAGCTCCTTCTCTGCTACGTGACCTCTTCCCCACTCCACACAAAACGGACATATGAGACCAGGTCACGATCTCAAAAAACCAGAGGAAGCGCAAGGGGAAGTATTTCTACACAGTACTCAATAAAAACTAGGCCAAAAAAGATGCTTCTTCACTATTGCTACTACTTTTTGCTTTCTTTAGAGGGGTTGTATTGACCGCTCTGTACCTACTAGGGAAAGAACCAGAGACTGTCAAAAAAATACACATTGCACAGTTCCTCACCCATGAATCCGTTAGAAATGATTCGAAATTTTCAAATAGTAATAGTAAAAAATATATATATATGAGAGTGTAAAATTTGGTAAATTAATTTTACTACTAGAATTTTTGAAGCGTAAACTGCAGAGCTATATATATAGCTCTTGAATGCGAAAAAAGAGTTTGGCTCATGTTTTTTTTTCTTGTTGGAGAAAGCAGTGCGTCATAAGATTTATACTTTTTATGTCATAAACTAAAGTTTTTTTTTCGGGGTTAAGTGTTACGGATTTCTGAGAGTTGGTATAAAGTTAACAAAACAGAAATGTTTTGGTTTTTTTAAATTAAAATTATGAAATTTTTTTTTGACATTTTGTAATAGGTTTTTGTTACATTATTGTATCCAAAAAACCAAATTAAAAATTTTTATTTTACAAAAAAAAAACTCTCTTTATTTCGATTCTGAAATTATGGTATATTCCAAAATTCAAAAAATTTCTTAAATAAAAATTATTTTGAATGCATTAACACCCATCGTACTAACTGCCAATAGAATAATGTTCAACCTAGAAAAATCTCAAAATATAATTTGTAATTTCAAAAGCTTCCAATTACGGTATCTATACTTTTTTATACGAATTTAATGATTGAAGTAATTCATTATAACTCTTTATTCAAAAGCATAATAGTTCTATTTATTTAAAGTAAGTTAAAATTTCATAAATATTCATTAGAGACGAGTTCTTATCAGACAAAACGATACAGAAATTTATTTTTTACATTAAGCCAATTAACTCTTCAATTATAACGATTTTTTATCTGAATAATTTAATTATTTGCGAAAATTTGCGAAAATTTTGAATGCAACAGAAGTAGAATTAGCGCATGCGTATAAACAAGCAAGTCCAACCATTTTAATTATTTATGTATTCAGATTGGTAATTAGTTTAATTCCCAGATTTCCCGAATTCTTAATTCTCCTTCAATATTTTTTTGAAAGTTTTTATTTTTTTTTCGAACATAAACCTAACATCTGCGACAAAATCGTAGCCTGTCAGGATTTTTATAAATTATAATGGCATTATTAAAATCCGACTAAATTCCAAATCCAGGGTAATAGTGTAAATTAGGGTGATAACAAGGAATTGTCACAAACTGAAAACAGCATTTTTCAACATGTTGCATGCTTGTTATGCCGGAAAGTTTTTTTTTGTTCAGCATGTGATTTTGGTCCAGTAGGCCAATTTGTTAATACTGGCCTTATTAGCCATTCCTAGCTTTGAATCATTTAAAATTGGATAGTCAAAATGTCCTCGGGATATATGCTTCTAAACAATTAGATTTCAATGTCGTTTATGTCGAATCGTTGCCGCTGATTCCACAACAGCGTCGAAATGACTCTGGAATTTGTTTTTGGCAGTACTGTGTGAGATTGTTACAAATAAACACTTTCTCCAATAGCGAAAGCTAACACTTTCCCTCAAAAATGAAAACTTNATTTTGTTTTTGGCCTGTGTGAGATTGTTACAAATAAACACTTTCTCCAATAGCGAAAGCTAACACTTTCCCTCAAAAATGAAAACTTTATTTTCGCGATAACTCAGTTTTTATGTTATGGCTACCGGGGAAAAGATTATTTGTTTACAATTTACAGCTTAAATACACACGTCAATTGTCAGTGGATAAAATATCTGTAAATTTTACTTGTATTAATTGTGTTGAAGGGCTTTCACGTTGGCGAAACTCAATACAGAAATGGAGTTAAAAATCACAAAAACCGACTAATTTTTCTGGAGTCAAAATAATTATTTTTAACTTTAGTCAAAATAGGCAAAATAGTTAGACAAAACAAAGTTTCACAAAAAGTTAGACAAAATAGGCTAACGAGATACGTAGTAGTTAAATAATTAGGAGACCCATCATCACTAAAGTGAGAGACAATTGCTTCACTGTCGTCCCAAGTCAATTAGAGAAAGTTATACTTTCTCCTTCGACAGTGACTAACAGCTGACTAATGGTTTAATTATTGTTGTAAGAAATTTAATGCTGAATCCAAATAACATACTCCCAAACCCCTATGGTTCATTGTATTTAGTGAAATTTTTGTTTTTGTTTTGTGACAAGTTCTTGTTATCACCCGNATTGTATTTAGTGAAATTTTTGTTTTTGTTTTGTGACAAGTTCTTGTTATCACCCGTTATTCTGCCGTTGATGTATATAATTAGTTGAGTTTATTAATTTTGAAACTATAATTTTATTTGATTTAACTTTCCTTGGAAGTCGAAAATTATTTCGAAGTTATTTAACTCAAAAGATTTCACTCCTCGACTTAAAACGACTCAAGTAGTGCATATCAGAATGTCATCGTAAGGACAGGCAAAAAGTGCTTTATTTTATGAGTCTTCAGTGCTTTTTCCGCAATCTATTGATGCTTTTAGTGCTTTATTTTAAATACAGCAAATTTGATTCATAGTCGCAAATTTTTTTCCTTANCAATCTATTGATGCTTTTAGTGCTTTATTTTAAATACAGCAAATTTGATTCATAGTCGCAAATTTTTTTCCTTATTTGCCATTGTGGAAAATCGTATTACTGAAATAATGGTGTATTTGATTATAATAATATGACTACTCAGAATTGTAACTCCTCACTGCCAAGACTTTGAGTCTCGATTCCGCTTGTCCCGTTGTTGAATGCCAGCCTTAGCTGTATGTCTAAATTTCATGTTTTTATCCAACCGATTTCGCATCAACTCGTTCTCTAATCTGTTCAACGGAATTCCGGCACTTGTAAACGTACGGATCATTTCAGTCAGTCCATTGGCTTTGGTCGCCAATTAGAACTTCTTTGATTCTAGGTTGGCTAAGTCCTGGTTCATCTGGTAGTATAATAAGCAAATGATTTTATATAAAATTTTCAACAAAATACTTTAATAAAACAATACCTGAATGTTTTTGATGCTTTTATAAGTGCCAAAACAATTGACTTGTTCTCAAAAGTCAGTTACTTTTTACAGAAACTGCAAAAAAGCTTTCCATCTTTTGCAAGAAGTCCACTACTAAGAAACTATTTTACACGAGATGTTGCAGAAATCGTAACGTTTGGCGTTTGAAAAGCGATTTGAAAACGAACAACAAAATTTGAAATTTTCGAACGTCAACAATCAGGTTTAAATGTTCCAACTGCCCCTATTTTTTGGTTATCTTTTGTTCCCAAATGGCGCACTGTCTCGATCTGCGCAACTGCAAAAATTTCGTTATGAGGTATGCCTTTTGCACAGTATGGCTTAAAAAAAATAAAGCAGTGCTTTGTCTCTGTTATAATGCTTTAAAATTTTAAAATTACTGAAGCTGAGATCGGAACATCTCACATGTCACCGCATAGACGGGCATGGGTCATTTCGTAAAGTGCGTTTAGTGCCATTAGTGCGTTTGCCTGTCCTTATATCAACATGTGAGTTTATTAACACAACTTCATCATGAATTAAATATTTTGTAATCGGAATTAATTAAAATTGTAGATTTTTGTGGGTTGGAGATATTACATTTGAAACGATTCCGTTAGAGATTATTGGATTCGAGATGTTTTATATGCAGATTATAAGTCCATGGAAGCATGAGGGATTCCTAACTATAGTACTCAAGATTTCGATCCCTATGATTTTCTATTGAGGGCTGAATATCAGGAAAATAGCGAAATTCTAAAAAGATAGTCGGACTACTACGAATTAAATATCGTCATGAGTTTGGCTCATGAATTCTATGCGTGATATAACAGGAATGCGCGGTATAAACTGAAGAATATCATAAACCTGCTTTTCGATGAATTTGTCCTTATAATATTCACAACGAAATAATTATCACTTCCAAGTAGTATTGCCTGCAATATTGTTCATTTTATTGTAGTAGATTCTGTAATGTTTGCAATTTATTGAAATTAATTCTGCAATATGGCAATATTGTAAAAAATTGTTCAGGTAAAATTTTTAAAACAATTGTTTACAAAATAATTCCTTTATTTCTGACTATAAAAATTACAATCACAACTGAATATAAATACTCTTGATGGGAAGAACTTGTCAGTCAGTCCGCTGCGGTTTTGGCTGTTTATGCTATTTTTGACTAATTTCCAGTAACAACACAATTTTAAGCAACAAATTCATTTGACCCTTATAAATATACTTGTCCGACTGCACTATTCTTTTATTAGTGTTATGAGAGCAAATGATGAACAAAACTACAGTGGACCTTGGTTATAAAGATTTGGATATAATGAAATCCGTGTTATAATACCAGCAAGTGTGAAGCCATCCAACCCGCAAACAACCTTCAATGTTACTCTTATGGGAATAGTTTTTCGGCCTTCTGTTTGGGAGGAGCTATGGGGAGACTATCCGAAAGGCAATGGTTATTCGAAAGCTCCAAACATTGATTCTCAATTTTAATAATATTCTTAAAGTTTTAAATTTTAGTGCATTGTTGAAACAGGAGCCTTGCTGGGTGTGGGGTTAATGCTTATAATTGTTTTCAGTTATTTTTCATGGAAAACTATAATTGATCAGAGTAAGCTAAATTTTATAACTTTTGTAACAAAGTTGAAGAATTTATTGTTCTTCTGGAGTGCGATTGTGAAAATGAGGCTCAGAAATCATCNAACTTTTGTAACAAAGTTGAAGAATTTATTGTTCTTCTGGAGTGCGATTGTGAAAATGAGGCTCAGAAATCATCTCGACCCTCTTCGCCAACTCTTCTACGAACTAGAGGTTCAAATGATACAATGGTTTTACTTCATGTCACCTCCGAGAGAGCCGAAAAATCGGTTGACACTAAACGGAGTTGACGATAGCCGATTTCAACTGAGTGATAACTTAAAGATTTGGTGACATTTACCGAAGTTCCAGGTTTTAGCGGCACATTTTATTATACAATATATTTTTCAATTTATTTTACAGGTTTTAGAGTTTATTACCTGAATTTGGAATACTTTAAAAACAAATNATACAATATATTTTTCAATTTATTTTACAGGTTTTAGAGTTTATTACCTGAATTTGGAATACTTTAAAAACAAATAACTTCTCAAAGTAATAACTCTTTTTTTTGCAAATTCCACTTGAATTTCTCTGTAGTCGTTCTTGTAACAAATGTCAAAATGACCCAATAAAAGTAATTCATGTGGTAGGTCACTCAATCAGCAATTGGAGTCAAACTACGAATCTGACATGCATTATTGACGTTCAAGTCAAATTTTGCAAAAGAAATTTGGCAAATCTANAGAGTCAAACTACGAATCTGACATGCATTATTGACGTTCAAGTCAAATTTTGCAAAAGAAATTTGGCAAATCTATAGAAATAATTTTTGGAGAATTTGACTTGACCGTCACAAATGGTTGCCAGATTTGTAATAAACGTCAATTTTCTCTTAGATTGAAATACTTTTGGTCAAATTTCAGTTATTTCGAGATTTGTTGTAAAAATAAAAAATAAATTCAGTGAAATTCGCAAACTTTTTGAAAAACTCATGTTGTGCACTAATAATGGACGTTATAACCTTAATCTAAAAAAAATTTACGATCGATTGACATATCTTTCATTTAATTTCGCGATTAGAAGCTTTGCTACAATTTTACTGAAAGTGAAATTGGAAAGTTATGTTAGTGTGCCCATCTAAGTTTAGTGTACTCGCGACTGGGATACGTCCGCGATTGCTGGTGAGTCTTTAAGAAAATAAGCTTTCACGATCGAGGATGTTGTACTTAGGTAAAAGACGGCATGGTAAATACAACAAATAGGTTAATGAACCCGTTCCTAAAAGCGTCACTGATTGCCCACACTATTTAAACAAACATGAGTTTATGTTCTGCCCTTGAGAACCGAAAGCTTCTATAAAAGTGTTTATCTGCCATGCAGGCAGTTCAAATGAGGTGACAAAAGGTGGAGGTTGACACAAGGCAGTGTGACAAAAGGCAGAGTATTTACTACATGAGAGCATAGAGTTTAGCCNAATACACATGTAAAATGTTATTTTTACGAGTTAATTTTTGAAAAGTTACGAGTTACGGTGTAACCTGATAAAAGATGCATTTTAGTTTCTTTTTGTCAAGGAATCTTGCATACTTTTTTAGTCTATAAACTTCCATCCCCCCATACTTTGAATTTTTTTTACTAAATATATCAACTTTGAAAATGTGATTTATTTCAATTAAATAATCTCCACTTGGTTTGACTTCATTATAACGACCAATGTGTATGATATTTCAGCGTGAATTCAACTAGCAGTATAAAACATCAGATCAATAGAGCCAATTATAAAATCAAATGATGCAAATTGGATTCAATTTTATAAACTTTCAATCTTACACCGTCAGATCATTGTAGTTTTCGCTTGCGGTATCGACAAGGAGTAAGATTATACAGTTTTTGTTAATAATCAAATTTAAGGTATACAAAACTTTAAAAGAATTTATAGAACAAAACCTGCATCATGTTCATTGTCCACATGAGACATATTAAACTTTTCAGTTTACAAAAGCTATAAAAGGTGACAGTTTATGTTGTTGTTTTTTCAAATTCACTACCTGTATAAAAGTTTGTTGGGTTTATAGTAGTAATTGAGTGTACAGATGTCACTTTCGATGTCGCCTTGATGACTTTTTGAAATTTACATCATTTAAATCCTTTAATATAAAGTGGAACAAAAATGCAATGAAATTTTCTTAAAAATTTGATACCTTCGTAAGGAGAAGTTGAGGAACATAAATTTTATTTTTATAGCAACAGGATTAACATTTCCTATTAAAATTTATAACTATAGATTACAAATGTTGAAAATGATTATTAATTGAAACTCCCTATTGAACAAAACTATCATAAACTAACATAATCTACGGATTGCGTGTTTTCTTACTTGATCTTTATAAACAGGATTAGCCCATCCCCCCATTATACCAATTTTTTCCAAAATAGGTTGACAAATGTTGTAATTTGCAAATAAGCAAACTTGGTAACACGAAAACATTCAGTCAAAAAATGTTTGTTTTGAAATATCGGAATGAATTTGGTATTTTATATGAGACAAATTTACACAACTTGAATTATATTTCAAATTTTACATCCTCAATTTTTAATTATTAAATTCCCAAAGCTCGTTTTAAAGGAAATGAGTTTCACACGGGTAAAAGAGTTTTGGTTAATCCTATGTTATACAATTATATTGTTCATTTCATACACTTGTAGCCAACTTTTGAGTCTTTGCACAATATGGCTTACCTCAAAGTGGGTACCATAGTGGCAGACACACTTTGACTGCTCCAATTTCAAGTAGGCTAGATCTAGAATCGTAATTAAGCATTCCGTTGGTTTGTGGAAAAAAAATTTCCTCAAAATGGAAGACATTAAATTCTACTTTCTCTACTTTTGTATTAAGAAGAATCCCATTTCTTAGGAAATGTCCAATTACAAACCACTTTCCCTTTCATCCTCACTGGATTATTCCATTTACTCTCTTTTACTCAGGAATGATATTGGATTTTTATTGGAATCTAATTTCAACTTTTATAAATCACATTAGAAAAATTGAGAAAAAGGAATCTTTTTTTTTCTCTCTTCATTTCCTTGTCGGGCGTTCTAATATACCGCTTGATTTATATTCTGTACATCTAGGTACAACTTTATGCTAAATTTTTCAAAAAAATTCCTTTAGGGTTGTAATATTTTGAACATTTTTTTTTGATACAATCAAGTACGTTACCTAAGAGATAAGAGAAAGCCCGCTAACCAAATCAGCGGTAACCATCGAATTTATTCCTAAAGTGAACTTTCCTGTTGTTTCTTAGAAAGTAAAAATGGAAAAAGTTGTTTTTGAATGTCTTGAATTTTATTTTTCTTCTTAAAAATGATACCCTCTGGTGGTAATTTAGATGAAGATGTCTTCCTAGTACTCTTAATTTTTTGTTATGAGTTAATATACATTTATATATCATTTGTAAAATGCAATATTTTTATAGAGTATTTTAAATGTTGTATAAACTATTATTCAATTGTGTTAAAATTCAGAATGGTTGATGGGTGTCAAATTGTCACATTATAAATTCCATGGTTCCAACAGGGTTAAAAAATTTTATAATGCATTTATAGTTTTCAGGATTCTGACTCAATAAATACATAATTATAGCTAGTATTTGTGTGTGTTTTACATAATATTTTCACGTGTTTTTATATTTTTGAATTTTCTATTTCAGTTGCTGTGGTAATTGCTTTCTTCTGCTGTTGGGCACCTTTTCATAGCCAGCGTCTTCTATTTGTTTATGTGACTCTCTACGGTGAGTGGACTGGGACTTTTAGGGACCTCAACGAACACCTCTTCTACATTGCAGGTATATCTTCAGTTTTATCATATCGCATCACTAGAATATTTAAATTTTTTAATTCTTCCCACCATTTACAATATTGATAAGAATTTTCTTATTTAGTTGAAAAATTGGTTTTCTTGTTAGGCGTATTCTACTTTTTGAGTTCGACGATCAACCCTATACTGTACAGTGTGATGTCGAAGCGTTTCCGACGAGCCTTCAGAGACAAACTCTGTAGGTATAGAGCCTCGTGCATCTGCTGTCCTCAACCACAACTTTCTCCACCGTCTGTATCTGTCCCACCAAGACTCAGACCCCCTGACTCACACTCCACTGCCACTCGACAGAGGACTCTACATCTTCTTGCAAAAAGAAACCAAGTCCAAGAGCCAGGTGAAGTTTCCTTTGAGTCATTAACTTAATTATATCTGTGTATGTGAAGTTATTTTAAAATTTGACCAATTTTCCAATTTTCGAAATTTTCAAAAGACATTCTAGACCATCTTTTTGAACCTTTAGGGACTTAGTAAAAATATTATTTTCAGTGAATTATTACCATTATCGCCTGAGGATATAGAAAATATAGTATAGTACTGGAGAAATTTATAGACGAGCGAGAAGCTACTTTTGGCCCATTCTTTTTGTTGGATAAAAGTTTGGGTACAAAAATCTTGTTCAATTTTTCTTTACGAAAAAAAAATTTTTGGTCTAAATGACATTTTTTTTTCTCTTTCTTTAAGAAAGATAATTGGAAAGTAGGGAATCACGTTTGAAAAATTAGATATCCAGGATCAAATTATCAAAAGTTATGATTTATTATCAATTTAATTCAACATATAATTCTGAGACCCTGGTATGTACTGTATTATCTCAGAATCATGTTGGAAGAATTTGATTTTCAATAAATCATAGTTTTCGTCATTTTGAGTCTACAGTCTACAGACCTAAATTTTTGCACGTGTTTCCTTACTCTCCAATTCACTTTCTTAAGGAACAACTGTCGTCTGGAGTGACAAAAATTTGCTTAGCAAAGAAAAGTTGTAGAATATTTTAGCCAAGGATTTAGTCGAAAAAAGAGCATAGGTCAAGAGTAACTTCTTGCTTGTCTATAAATGTCTCCAGTACTGTACAACTTCAGATAGTCATTGTATCAACTTTATAGTATCATCANTTGAACCTTTAGGGACTTAGTAAAAATATTATTTTCAGTGAATTATTACCATTATCGCCTGAGGATATAGAAAACATAGTATAGTACTGGAGAAATTTATAGACGAGCGAGAAGCTACTTTTGGCCCATTCTTTTTGTTGGAGAAAAGTTTGGGTACAAAAATCTTGTTCAATTTTTCTTTACGAAAAAAAATTTTTTGGTCTAAATGACATTTTTTTTTCTATTTCTTTAAGAAAGATAATTGGAAAGTAGGGAATCACGTTTGAAAAATTAGATATCCAGGATCAAATTATCAAAAGTTATGATTTATTATCAATTTAATTCAACATATAATTCTGAGACCCTGGTATGTACTGTATTATCTCAGAATCATGTTGGAAGAATTTGATTTTCAATAAATCATAGTTTTCGTCATTTTGAGTCTACAGTCTACAGACCTAAATTTTTGCACGTGTTTCCTTACTCTCCAATTCACTTTCTTAAGGAACAACTGTCGTCTGGAGTGACAAAAATTTGCTTAGCAAAGAAAAGTTGTAAGAATATTTTAGCCAAGGATTTAGTCGAAAAAAGAGCATAGGTCAAGAGTAACTTCTTGCTTGTCTATAAATGTCTCCAGTACTGTACAACTTCAGATAGTCATTGTATCAACTTTATAGTATCATCAAAGTTGAAATATATATATCTGCCGCTGAGTTTCTTGCAACGAAAACTGAAATTTTGCCAAAAAAATAATTTTTTTTTTCAAAATTTGCTATTTGAAGCAGTTTCCAATTTCACCATATTTATATCGACAAATTTTTCCGAACTTTTTCAAATTTCTACTTTGTTCATTAAAATTTTTGCTTCTCCTTTGAATTTCCCAACGCATTTCCTTGATTTTATCTCAATGTCACTAAATTGAATCACTCGTAAAATTTTCTGTTTTCTTTTTAAATTATTTTACNACCTTGATTTTATCTCAATGTCACTAAATTGAATCACTCGTAAAATTTTCTGTTTTCTTTTTAAATTATTTTACTTTATTTCTAGTTGTCAATTATGTTTTATTATTAATTTTAAATTTTTCTCATTTTACCATCCAATGAGATCAAATCTGTTAGAAAACATTAAATTCTTTCTAACGCTCTATTAAAAAAAAGTAATTCTTTCTCAAATGACATTAAAAGCGACTTATTTTCGTGTTTAGAGTAAGTCAAGTTCAAAACTACCACTTGTTTGTAACGGAACGAGTTTTTTCTATACATTCTATGTTCACTCTTTTTAGAATTTATTAGAATGAGACAATAAAGTGTGAACTAGCTAACAAGAACTTTGTAGTCCTTGTTCAGTACATCTATATTCTAATTTCTCTTGTCGTTCTGACGGTATTTGGATATAATCCAGTTTCTGTGAGGGTTAGTTTCGTGGTGATGGTATTCCTTAGGGAAAAGGTGAAAAAANTATTTGGATATAATCCAGTTTCTGTGAGGGTTAGTTTCGTGGTGATGGTATTCCTTAGGGAAAAGGTGAAAAAAGTAAAAGTTGAAGTTCGTAAATCTAGCTCAGTTTTGTGCTTAGAAAGAGCTTCTGGAACGAAGCCTACAAATTCAGTTCCAACGAAACAAGTCCCACTGGATATATTTGGTATTTCTAGACTCNTATTTGGATATAATCCAGTTTCTGTGAGGGTTAGTTTCGTGGTGATGGTATTCCTTAGGGAAAAGGTGAAAAAAAGTAAAAGTTGAAGTTCGTAAATCTAGCTCAGTTTTGTGCTTAGAAAGAGGTTCTGGAACGAAGCCTACAAATTCAGTTCCAACGAAACAAGTCCCACTGGATATATTTGGTATTTCTAGACTCNGTTCTGGAACGAAGCCTACAAATTCAGTTCCAACGAAACAAGTCCCACTGGATATATTTGGTATTTCTAGACTCTTTTGATCTTTTGACCTTCTCACGGTTTCTTCTTGGGATAAAAAAAAAGTCCCAAAAGTTTGTTTTTCCAATAAACACACCCTCTAAAGGGAAATAGCAGTCCCAATGCACAAGTTGTTCAAACTTGCCTCAGGCCGACAAAGAATTCATATAATCCCTTCCCACACCACGAATTGAGCAGTAAAAGTTTTTTTTTTTCAAGACATGCTCTTAAGCCTTAGGAGCATTAGAGAATTAGAAGAAAAAAAAATCATTTGATACAAATTCTCATCATTTGTATATGTTTTCATGCAGGTGAGCTTGCGGAAGAGTTTTCTGTCTCATCGTCCGAGAGAGGGCGAACATATACTTTCCCTGGAGGTACGACATTCAAAAATTCAACAAAAAAGTCACAGTCACTTCCGGATTCTGCGCTATTGCCCCTCTGCTGCCTCAACCCTGACAATCAACTTCTCATGAAGCAGAACGGAAGTCCGGTATCACCGGAAAAGAAAAGAATGCCTTGGAAGAGTGACGGGGACACGCCCTCTTTCAACGACACACCAATCAACACACCTCTGAAAGGTTACACCACATAATTCAAAAGTAAATATAAATCTCTCGAACATCATGATTTTTAGCAAAAGCAAAAAAAAAATTTTTTTTCTTCTGTGAAATCACTAAATTTGTAAAAAAAAATTTATGAGTTTTTGAAAACAATCGTTATGGATTTTTTTTNTTCTTCTGTGAAATCACTAAATTTGTAAAAAAAAATTTATGAGTTTTTGAAAACAATCGTTATGGATTTTTTTTTTGCAGGTGGCGCTGCTGAACGAGAACTTCAAATTGAAGTTCAATCAAGTTTCCCGAAAAAAATGAATGGACTTCATCCCGAAATGCGATTCCAAGGAAAGAAGAAAAGAAAGACTTAAGAAGTGTGCCTGTTTGTTTGGGGTCAATGACCTCTGACTTCATACTTTGGAATTTGTGATTTGAATTATTTCCATAGATGTATTGTTGATGAGTAATTGGGTCATGTGTTAAANTGCAGGTGGCGCTGCTGAACGAGAACTTCAAATTGAAGTTCAATCAAGTTTCCCGAAAAGAATGAATGGACTTCATCCCGAAATGCGATTCCAAGGAAAGAAGAAAAGAAAGACTTAAGAAGTGTGCCTGTTTGTTTGGGGTCAATGACCTCTGACGTCATACTTTGGAATTTGTGATTTGAATTATTTCCATAGATGTATTGTTGATGAGTAATTGGGTCATGTGTTAAAAACATGGTTTATTTTTATTTCCCTTATTGTTGTTCCAGTGTCATTCTAAATAATTTTAAGACTAGCCCGCCCAATCGAATGTACGCTCACTTGTGTAGAAAACAAAAAAAAGGAGTTTATTCTAATAAAGGTTCTGTGGATTGATTGGGAAAAATTATAGTACTGTCTATTAAACAGTTTGTTAGGTCGACTGTTACCTGGAGGCTTGTTACTAAAGATAGGTCAATTTACTTGGTAAATATACACCTGATTGTGCTTCAGAATNAAGGAGTTTATTCTAATAAAGGTTCTGTGGACTGATTGGGAAAAATTATAGTACTGCCTATTAAACAGTTTGTTAGGTCGACTGTTACCTGGAGGCTTGTTACTAAAGATAGGTCAATTTACTTGGTAAATATACACCTGATTGTGCTTCAGAATTCATGAAACAAATGAATTTTGCTTTTAAGCTATGANATATACACCTGATTGTGCTTCAGAATTCATGAAACAAATGAATTTTGCTTTTAAGCTATGAAATGAGGCATCGACAACAACCAGTCATTCCTAATGCTAGTTATTGATTTTAAAAAGCCTATACCACATTTAAATACTAACTGTATTTGGTTTTGGATTTTTCATAATCGAAATAACCAAATCCGAAAAATTCGGATTTTAGTTTTGAGAGATCGGAATGTTTAGACTTTTATGTAAAAATTCGATTTTTTCTAACTCTTTTCAACGTCTCAGCAGATCTGACTTTGAAACAACGGGTTTATTATTTTAACCTTTTTAGCACCAGAATTACATTTATTAATAATCTTCGATGCATTCTCAACCATTTCTGTTTCGTTTAAGCCGAACCTCGATTACTACGAACCAAATATTTGGGTCTCTTGAAATTCGTCTTATNCCATTTCTGTTTCGTTTAAGCCGAACCTCGATTACTACGAACCAAATATTTGGGTCTCTTGAAATTCGTCTTATCCGAGGTTTACTGTATACAGGTGGGACGAATTGTATCAAGAAAGCTAATTATACTTGCAGCCGCGCTTTTTTGCTTCCGTTCCTCAGGGCCGGGCAGCCGAAATAAATTGAAGCTTTCTTCATGCNTTTGCTTCCGTTCCTCAGGGCCGGGCAGCCGAAATAAATTGAAGCTTTCTTCATGCCCTTAAACAATCCAAGTTATAAGACAGACGCTATGTCGTATTCTGTAAAGATTGTGCCTGTGCCCAAAAATTATCTTTATTGAAAACGGGAAATTAGTATGGACAGTTAGTGGTAAAACTAAAATGTCTAAATAACAATTACTCTAAGTAACAATATGACCTACTGTCACAGATGCTGCTTTCATGTCCGATGTGACAATTTACGTTACTCTCGTTTTTATTAAATTTTGGAATTCAAGGTAGAATTTGCAATATTTGATTGGGTTCCAGATTTAGTTAAATTATATAATTCAATATCGAGTTTTAAATGCCCATTTACTAAAAATTGGCTATATATTTAAATTAGAATGTATGACAACACGAAATTTGCAGGCCTGATAAAGCGAAGCTTTCAAATAGACTCCACAACCACTGAAAAAGAATTGGAGAGTTTTGAAACTCTATTTTGCTGCAAAGTAGTAACTATTTCGGCAGCAGGGTCTACAAATTAGAACGAATCAATAATACATGATACTAATTGTTTTAAAATCATAACCACAAAGAACAAAAACAAGAACAATATGTATGATGGTTGGAAATATTGCACTATAATTTCGCATTTTCCATAGCCTGCAGAAATAGATAAATCAATTTGGTGAATATGCTTAAATTTTGCAACACAATAATTGACTGAATTCAGTATTCAATTTTTATTAGACCATTCTCATACATATAAGGCTCCAAGTAACACCATGTTCATTTATGTAAAAAAATAACGTACGTCGACTTAATGTTAAATCTCAATTTCGAAACAGCACATTCGCAACAAATTTCTATAGACGAAGTTGGATTTCAAAATTGTCATTTTATTATCATCGAATTTTTGTCACATCAATATAAAGACACCGAGACAGTTGTCACAAGATTTAAAGTTGACAGGTTATTCAAGAATCATAATTTGTTTTCATCGGCCTTAACTAAGCTTGAGTCAGCCTTTATTCTTCGCAAGCAAGTTTGTCAAGTAATTTATTTCTTGCATCCAGGTTCTTATNTCTATAGACGAAGTTGGATTTCAAAATTGTCATTTTATTATCATCGAATTTTTGTCACATCAATATAAAGACACTGAGACAGTTGTCACAAGATTTAAAGTTGACAGGTTATTCAAGAATCATAATCTGTTTTCATCGGCCTTAATTAAGCTTGAGTCAGCCTTTATTCTTCGCAAGCAAGTTTGTCAAGTAATTTATTTCTTGCATCCAGGTTCTTATGTACACCACACCAATGAACATTTTAAGTGGCTATTGCATTGTGGAAAACACAATAAGTGCTATTCTCGAAATTCATATATCGTGCTTGTCAACAATGATACTGCTAGTTCTCATATGTTTCCAGAGATTTATACTTACAGCATACCTATATATTGTTAGGGTTTGGTCTAAATCGACCACTCGCCTTTGATTGAGATGAAATTCCCAGATTCCCAAACTCTTGGTTTAATTTTAAATAATTAAAAATTAAAATAATTGAAAATAATAACAAAAATTCAAAAACTTTTTAATTAAAAAAAAACTTAATTTGAAATTGTGGTTTTCCCACAATTTTTCCCTTTAAAGAAAATTTGAACAGTCAGGGCTAGGATTGCCTCTTGACTGACTGTATCTCTACTCAACAATTAAAAATAAACAAAAACCCTATTCAATAAATTTACACAATTAAAATATTAAGATTTTTTTGGANTTTGAACAGTCAGGGCTAGGATTGCCTCTTGACTGACTGTATCTCTACTCAACAATTAAAAATAAACAAAAACCCTATTCAATAAATTTACACAATTAAAATATTAAGATTTTTTTGGACACTAAATATAAATATATTGTTATTATTCAATGGCGACATTAACTTTGAAAAAAAACTCTGCTCAACAATGAGCTTCTCAACGTTCATTGTTGAGTATCCTGATTCTCCTACTCAAGGTAAGACCGAAGTCTAAAATNCAACAATGAGCTTCTCAACGTTCATTGTTGAGTATCCTGATTCTCCTACTCAAGGTAAGACCGAAGTCTAAAATCAGAATGAGTCTCTGGACTCCGGGCCCTGGGTGTTTATATCCTTCAAGCTTTAGCGTGCCTTGTTCACAAATACTATTATTACACTATTGTAATAATAAAACAAAGAAAAATATAAAATAAACTAAAATTAAGCTTACTAAATTCCATAATTAGTAACAGCACAAATAAAAGAAAAGAAAGACAAAGNTAAAATAAACTAAAATTAAGCTTACTAAATTCCATAATTAGTAACAGCACAAATAAAAGAAAAGAAAGACAAAGAAAGGTAAGGCAAAGTTACATAAATTATCTCATAATAATTTATAAAAATTATCATACAGTTGACGTCACATAANAAGGTAAGGCAAAGTTACATAAATTATCTCATAATAATTTATAAAAATTATCATACAGTTGACGTCACATAAAAATATTTTAGAACTGTAACAATATGAATATATTTTTGTCAACAATACTTCTGTCAAAGTTACAACGCTATTATTCGCCTCTTTCTACAAGTTTACTAGGTATACAGCTAGGAGCAAACGAGATAGATTCTANAAAGTTACATAAATTATCTCATAATAATTTATAAAAATTATCATACAGTTGACGTCACATAAAAATATTTTAGAACTGTAACAATATGAATATATTTTTGTCAACAATACTTCTGTCAAAGTTACAACGCTATTATTCGCCTCTTTCTACAAGTTTACTAGGTATACAGCTAGGAGCAAACGAGATAGATTCTACTAATACACCAACTCGTCTGCTGTTTGACAGTCTCACTAGAAAATTGTTAACGTGCTTCTTTCCTTTATCCAGAAGATTCAAATCTGAATTTCATAAGGCAAACGGAGGTCAAAAAATTTCCCTATTTCGTTTTGCTTTCATCAATTATACAGAGTATCATCTCAATCATACNGTTACAACGCTATTATTCGCCTCTTTCTACAAGTTTACTAGGTATACAGCTAGGAGCAAACGAGATAGATTCTATTAATACACTAACTCGTCTGCTATTTGACAGTCTCACTAGAAAATTGTTAACGTGCTTCTTTCCTTTATCCAGAAGATTCAAATCTGAATTTCATAAGGCACAAACGGAGGTCAAAAAATTTCCCTATTTCGTTTTGCTTTCATCAATTATACAGAGTATCATCTCAATCATACAGTTGAAATTTTATCATACATTGTGAATACCATGAACCTTACTCATCATACACACTTCAAATACACTAGGTTAACCTCATTCATTTGTATACCGTTTTCTTGTTATGTCTATCACTTCTGTTTGCAGCTCTCAAACTGGTGGACAGTCCTTTATTTCTCATTGTCAGTATAGTCTTTGAACTTGAAATGTGCTGGTCGAAACAATTAGCTGGCCTCAACGGCATGAAATATACGATTGGTGCAATACTCTTAATGAGCCTCGTTCTCACTAATTCATATTGAGGTATTCTCACATCCGATCTGACTTCACCAATGCCAATGAAGAAGTTGAAATATACAAAGGAAGCGATTGCTAAAGAATATAAAATTTTGGTTCCTATTGTTAACCGAAGCTTTTTGGAATACTTTTACGAAGGTGGCTCAAAATTTCCAAAAAATTTATCTCGCCTCGAAGCTAACCTGAAACTTATGGATACTTTGGCATACTCTAATTCATTCGTTGCCGCTCTAGAGCGTAGTGTGAAGGCGTCCGACATTAGTAACGAAACGAGGAAACGGTACGAACAGGTTGTTAGCAGCCTTGACATGCAGCTAAATTCCAACTACTCATTTGAGAAAGAATTGATGAAATGCAACAAAACCATCACCATTGGAGAACGGTTCAAATTGGTTGAAATATTGGAGCATATTGGCAAAATTGGTAGTTCAGATTCCTTTTATATTGGTCAAAATTATTATCTGTCACATCCGCTTGCGTGAGTATTCTGTGGCATGGAATCGGATCGGTTAAATATGGTTTACAACAGCTTTCAGTCTGTTTTACAATCCGGAATTTATAACTATCTTGAAAAGGGCTTTACGGCTAAGTCACAGAATTTCCAATCATCTCCGCACAGACTCACAACTGGAAGTGGATTTATTGTTTCTACGTTTGCATTATACACAATGTGTGTGATGTTGTGTTTCCTGGTTTTGTTCTGCGAGTTTTTGCCTTGGGTCTATCAATATTCTATTTAATATAAAATTAAGTTGTCAGATAAACAGTAAAATTAAAGATAATTAATTAATTAATTTCGATTCCAAATTTTTCTTATGCAATTGAGAGCAACATGTGTAAAGGTCATTTTGCGACCTAAGAGGGAACGGAAACTCCAAAAAAAAATATAAAAATTTTAGAATGTGAGATTCAATGTTAACAAAACGAAATATTTTATGCACCTTTTGCTGAAATTCAACCTCAGTAAACAGTAAGGGTTAAGTGTCGGCAANAGATTCAATGTTAACAAAACGAAATATTTTATGTACCTTTTGCTGAAATTCAACCTCAGTAAACAGTAAGGGTTAAGTGTCGGCAAATTTTTTATATAATTATTTAAAGTCACTGACCTATCTAAATTACTTTTTTGAAACAATTTCTTATCTTTGAAAAGTTTTGGAAAGCTGCTAAAGATGACAACTGTTTCCAAAACTGTAGGTGTTCAATCCCAACCTGACCACCTGCAAATTAGTCTTTTGTTTTTTTTGTTTTTTAAGATTAGGAAATTGGTATGAAAGTAAATCCACACTATAGATTCAACTTTATTTAATTTATAAAATAATTTTTGAGCCGATTAGACCTACTAAAATATACATGATTTTTATTTTTTTTAATTCAAATTCACCAGACAACCATCCAAAAAATACTCAATTCCAAGATGGTTTATTCTTCGTCGGANTTTTTTTTAATTCAAATTCACCAGACAACCATCCAAAAAATACTCAATTCCAAGATGGTTTATTCTTCGTCGGAGCAGTAGAATAATAGATTTGAAGTAATGGGATTAAATTTATTTAAACTGTACATTTTAATTAGTTATAATTTTTTTGAATTAATTATTTAAAGTATCTCAGAATAAAACCCTATTCAAATTTATCTTTTACGAATGATGCATATAATTTGTGTCTAAATTTGTTAGTGCCTGTTTAATAACATTTTCAGTTAGATAGACATACCCAGCTGTGGTATTAAAAACGGATTGATATTTAAAATTGACGTGCTATCATGTACAAGTTCTACCTCAGTTTAGACGCATCGCGTCTGCAAATTTTCCTAGGGTGGTTCAACAACAAATTTTGCCGGGTGGGTCCCTATGCATTGATGAGCATTGGGGTTTTCCTCAATGCCGCTTGGGTGAATGAAAAATGTCGAANCCGGGTGGGTCCCTATGCATTGATGAGCATTGGGGTTTTCCTCAATGCCGCTTGGGTGAATGAAAAATGTCGAAACAATTAGTATCTTGTCTTAGCATGTTGCCTAAACCACTATCACTTTAGCAATAAAAAGTATACATTAAAACGACAGTTGATTCCTCCAATCGTGTATGTTGTGAATTCAGCGCTAACAATATATTGTAATATATTAGGCTTCATTTGCAAATATTTCGGATCGTTTGTATATACTTTTTTCGTAATGAACAAATGACATCTATAATAGTTGCTCCATTTAAGNAGCAATTAGTATCTTGTCTCAGCATTTTGCCTAAACCACTATCACTTTAGCAATAGAAAGTATACATTAAAACGACAGTTGATTCCTCCAATCGTGTATGTTGTGAATTCAGCGCTAACAATATATTGTAATATATTAGGCTTCATTTGGAAATATTTCGGATCGTTTGTATATACTTTTTTCGTAATGAACAAATGACATCTATAATAGTTGCTCCATTTAAGTGAGACACGTCACTTTAAGGGTCTAAGCGTTCACAAGCATGAAAATTATCGTTTCTGGAATTTACCTTTTACTTACCAAAAGACAGCTAAATCTTGTGTTTCTGTAAGTTTTCATTCTCAAAACCTTGGTCTTGACCTGAATTGATATTGATACTCGAAAATGTACATACTTTACTATTTATTTTCAAAAAATTATTCAAACAAAATCATTTTCCAAAGCTGGTATTAGGTACAGATGTAGGTTTAGGCACAGGGTTTAAGTGAACTTAAATAAAATATTCAGGTCNATACCTTGGTCTTGACCTGAATTGATATTGATACTCGAAAATGTACATACTTTACTATTTATTTTCAAAAAATTATTCAAACAAAATCAGTTTCCAAAGCTGGTATTAGGTACAGATGTAGGTTTAGGCACAGGGTTTAAGTGAACTTAAATAAAATATTCAGGTCGGGCTCCTGTTGCACCTGAATCTGAGAGAGAAGATTCATGTTCATGTTTGTAATTTAAGCATTCATAAAGCAGGTGCATTTATAAGTTCATATGCAGGTTTTGCAAAACTTTCACCTGTGGCAATTCTGGCAAAATTTTTGTTGTATAGAAAATAAAGCATTTATTCTAATAACACATATTCTAAGTAAAACTCAATGGACTGATTGGAAGGAATAGCACAGATTATTTACGAATTGATTGCTTCGAGTGATGGTCATGCGTACTTGTAAAGCTTAATACAATGATTTCCTGAGTCTGCGATTGCAACGTGCCCGTCATTGGTAAGAGTTAATCCTTGTGGCCCATACAGTGGATCCATGGAGCTGCTCACGAAAGATAGGAAGCTTCCTTCTTTGTCAAATATCTGAATCAACATATTTAAAAAAAATTAATAATGTTTTACTTTTGAAATCAAATCAAACTTTATTTATCCTTTCCTTGTGGACAATAATTTTTCTAAAGAATTTGCAGACTTCATTCTTTCGCTAGCAAAAGATAACATAATACAGAGTCAAAAAAATATTATTTAGATGCCAAAACTATACTGGCAAAATATTCTTGACCCCTTTCTCTTTTAAAATAGCTTTTTAATATAGCGACATTTAAGTAAAATCATCAGCTTTAATTATTTTGTCCAACATCTAGATGATTATTGTCAGTTATTTATTACTTATTTTACAATTTTGTGGCACAAGTCTTAGAATACTAAACAACATGTGTGCTTTTGTTTGTATGCACCTTGGTTTACTATTTTTTAGTGTTCATTTATTAGACTTTTGCTGTTATCCCATTTTCTTCTAATCATGCTGAATCCATGGAGCTTTGCTGACCCTGGTCTAACAGGGAGATGACACTCCAATCGCTACAGTGATAAGATTAAGACGAAAATCAGTGAGAGGTTCATATATAAATATAGGGTGTGTTTTTATGGAAATTTGAAAACTTGAAATGAAAAGTATAGTTCAATGCTCAGTTCACATGTAAGGTCATTGACTTCTAATTTTTGTTCCTGAAGGTGCTTGCAAACAACATAGGCTCTCGTAGAATCTCGTCTTTTTGGTAGTGCTTTAAAGATGAAAATATCACCACCCTATCAGGCGCAAAGCATCAACAAACCTCCAAAGATACACCATGCTTCCGATAAAGTTTTCGAGTAACTTTCGTTGATTATTNCGCAAAGCATCAACAAACCTCCAAAGATACACCATGCTTCCGATAAAGTTTTCGAGTAACTTTCGTTGATTATTTATAGTAACCATAGTTGCCTATATATGTGGCGAACGTTTAGGAACAGAATGGTACCACAAAAAGGGTATCATANTTATAGTAACCATAGTTGCCTATATATGTGGCGAACGTTTAGGAACAGAATGGTACCACAAAAAGGGTATCATATAGTTCTAATTTTGAATAGTAATGATTTAATTGCATTATTTCAGTTTTGCGTTATGTTTTTATGAGCTTTTTGATGGAGCTATTCACAGTGAATTGAAAATTGAAGAAACTTTTCCATAGCTAACGTGCATTAACTTACGGGTTGAATATTTCAGTGATCCGAACTTCTCTAAATTACATTGTGTAAAAGTTTGAGACAGAGGGCATTGTAACGAAGAACGTGAGTTATGGTATTATGGTGATTCGGGATTTGTTTACATGGGATAGAGAAACCCGTGCTTCACGTACATAGGGAGAGGAAAAGTCGCATCAATTTTCATACAAAATATCTGCCTTAGTCAGATTCACTGCGATTCATGAATTTACTTTTTTAAATCCAAGTTTCCTCTCGGATCTGGAAAAATCATAGGGAAAAACTATGCGATGACAACAAAAGTGCTAAAAAATTGAATACACCACCATGCATCGCTTAGCAATGCAGCGCCACCCAATCTATTGGATCACCATAAAGTGCCTATTGATCCTAAAATCGAAACAGATTAACGTAAAATGAAGTATAAGCAAAGGGTTTATTNTCACCATAAAGTGCCTATTGATCCTAAAATCGAAACAGATTAACGTAAAATGAAGTATAAGCAAAGGGTTTATTTTTGCACCTGTATTCGACTGTTTCCCCAGTCAGCAACCAGCACATTGTCTTGGTTGTCAATGGCAATTCCAGTGGGGGCATTGAACTGCCCATTCCCCTCTCCGTTCGAACCAAATGAGAAAAGAAACTCTCCCTCAGGGTCAAAGACCTGACATACAAGAAAAAAAAAATTTTTTTAGTGTTTTACGTTAAACTTATAATTCATATTTTCCGAACAGTAGAAAAATTTGATGAATTACCTTGACCTGGTGGTTATGGAAATCTGAAATAAAGGCAAGCCCTTTCGAGTTGAGAGCGATGAAATGTGGACCTGCGAAATTTCCTTCGTCATTTCCTCTCTTCCCAAATTTCCGAAGGAGCTTCCCGCTCGGTTCAAATACAAGAATGGCTGATGCTTTGTTGTCCACAACGAAGAGACAACCATCCTTGTCTACCGCTAAGCCCTTTGGACCTACACAAAGCAAATATCTTGGTCAGCAGTTATGAACAGCATAAACCACACACCGACCTACCGAGGAGTTTTCCATGGCCAATCCTCCTCATAAATTTGCCAGTTGGGTCGAAAACAGATACCCATTTGTTGTCGTAGTCGGCAATAGCCAAATTCCCATTTCCCAACACAGCCACACCCACAGGTCGTTGCAACTGACCTAGAAGGCGACCGCGAACTCCAAACCTAATTGAAATAGAATGACAAAACTACATGACAACACTAATTCAAGGGTAATAAAATGCAAAACAAATAAGTCGACAAAAAGCAAATGTAAGATTACACCTAACAGAAGTTATCGCCAAAATTGGTAGCCAAACCAATGCTACTAAAGCTGCAACCATTCGTACCAACAACGTATCAATAAAAATAAAGTGCTCCACAAAACAAAACCTATTGAACCTTTCTACTTTTAAGTAGAGGTGGGGGCACAAATTTTATAGAATATTTCTTGGCAATTTCTTCCACTTTCACTTTACATCTTAATGTATAACTCCAGAGTAGTGTATCATTAATGTTGGAAGTGAATGAGATTTTGCCAGCATATATAGATATAAGACATTGGGAAAATTCTTAAAAAAATTTATAGCGTACTGAACAACCGAAATTGTTGCAAACTGAAAAGCTAAGGTGTAATTTTAGTCTTGTGGAGTACTAAAACCGGGAAAGAACCGTTACTATCACGCTTCCATGAGTCTATACACACCAGGACAGACAAAACAAACTATGTTGCCTACTACTGTTATAATGGAGTCTACCGGTATTAATTATTTTCTTATTACCTGAGTTTACATTCTCCTGTATGGTCAAACACAGAAACGCATTGATTGTTTGAGTCTGTCGCATATATTCGTCCTTTTCCGTTGGAAGCGACACCTTGCGGATTTGCAAATTCCCCCTTCCCTCTTCCCCTTCTACCCATTTTCACGACTAAGTCATCCTCTAATGTTACACTCCGTCGCGACATCGTTCCTAAACGAATATACAATATTGTTTGATAGTAAATTCTAATGTTTAGAGTCAGAATATTCTTGTTCTTACGTGGATGTGAGGGGTAGGTACGTGTAGGTGTAGAAAGTCGTGACCTGGTAGTGGGAGTGGTTGACCTAGGAATGCGGGAGAAGCCATTCGGTGACTCCAAGGTAGTAGTAGAGAGGGATCCATTGAGGCCTGGAGCTGGACTCACCATTCTCTCTTCATCTTCGTATCCATAGAACTATAACAAAATAATAGATTTCAAATTTTTACTACACTTGGTTTATATTCTGTTTATAACACTGACGCTACATTATAGGTTTCCAGTGAAGTGTTCGAAACGATTTGTGGGACAAGTGAAGTGATTAACGAGTATTGGAAATAATGCAACCAATTTTTATGTGAACTAGATCTTAATTACATGTTTTTCCAACAGTTTTCTCNCCATTCGGTGACTCCAAGGTAGTAGTAGAGAGGGATCCATTGAGGCCTGGAGCTGGACTCACCATTCTCTCTTCGTCTTCGTATCCATAGAACTATAACAAAATAATAGATTTCAAATTTTTACTACACTTGGTTTATATTCTGTTTATAACATTGACGCTACATTATAGGTTTCCAGTGAAGTGTTCGAAACGATTTGTGGGACAAGTGAAGTGATTAAAGAGTATTGGAAATAATGCAACCAATTTTTATGTGAACTAGATCTTAATTACATGTTTTTCCAACAGTTTTCTCTAGGCGAAATTTCTAGGTTTCGACCGCTTCACATGCTAACCACATTGTCNCTAGGCGAAATTTCTAGGTTTCGACCGCTTCACATGCTAACCACATTGTCTTGTCAATCAACTGTGTAATACATATTCTGATTGATGAGGTTTACCTTAAAAGGGGAACCTGTAATGTGTTTGCCTCTAATTTGGATATATAGGGAGAAGGGCCCAACACGTGAAAGAAGTAAGCGTATGACGAAGGCTCTACCCCCACCATCTGGCTGCTCTTCTATGGAGAAAACGCAATCTCTGGAAGAACTCTCGACATGTATATCTTCAGCCTTTAGGAGAGTAGTATGAGGATAGGTGGTTGACAGATGTAGTCTTAAAAAATGTCTCTTCCCCACAGACACACATCGGGATTCAATGACCTCTCCACTCAAGGCCCAACTTCTCTCCAGTCGACCAGCTACTGAACCCAAGCAATGAAAATCAACGCTATCCAACCCGCGACCATCGAATCTTAAAANCTCCAGTCGACCAGCTACTGAACCCAAGCAATGAAAATCAACGCTATCCAACCCGCGACCATCGAATCTTAAAAAAAACAAATTTGCAATCAATAATCCGTACAAAGCACTTATAAGACTGCTGTCCAAGTGACGGCAGTCTAACAACCTAAAGTCCACAGGGAAGTTAAGTGTTTGCAGATGGTCAAACCTACATATCAATCACTCAATCTCACCAGAAACAGTACCATTTCGGTTGCTAATGCTTATGCAAATTTGCATGTGTATTTAAATTGCGGGGATTCAAATATTTCAAAGTAAAAATTGTTACTCTAAATTATTACACTCCTTTGAAATATCATGATGTTACTAGAAATTATTTTCTCTAATTTGTGCACAAGCGTTCACTTAAATAGAAATATGTAAAATAAAGACTCTAATATCTTTTACTACATATATACTAAAAATTTTTTGCATTTCTGACTTATAAATGACGAAATTCATATCAGGTTTGGTGACTTCAAGGTATCAACATTTCACACAAAAATATTTTCTAGTCATTGTCTTGCTAATGACTTTATTCTTCTTTATATATATTATATTTAGCCATGTATTGATCATTCTTTGAGTTTCGGATAGAATTTTGTTATTGTGAATTTAAGCAACAGTATTTTAATATTATTTTNCATTGATCATTCTTTGAGTTTCGGATAGAATTTTGTTATTGTGAATTTAAGCAACAGTATTTTAATATTATTTTCTGTACACAAATTTCCGCATTCTGGCTATTGAGTATTGCACCAGGAACAAACACAAATGTTCTTGTAAATGTGAATTGAACCATTAGAATAGCCACGCAAGAAGTGAAGACGCCCTTCCGTTCTGTCAATTTCTCAAAAAAGAGACTTTAATTAGCAGGGACCTTGAGACCACCCAAAATGAACGGACCAAGATGGCAGAATTTCTATCATGACAGTTTGTGATTCATACCTAGCACTATTTGTTTTATGTTCTCAAGTATCCTGCTTGTACTCAACTTTTGCAAACATCCATGACATGCAGAGTAAACTAATAAGAGCCAATTTTTTAACTGTTTTTTTGAATTATCCGTCGTAGTTTACAAATATATAGTATTATATAATAATTTTCTAATATTGTATATAATTTATTTTTATCAATTAATCCAGTCACTTGGTCTAAATTTACAGACAGGTTCCTNTATTGTATATAATTTATTTTTATCAATTAATCCAGTCACTTGGTCTAAATTTACAGACAGGTTCCTGTTGATATTTGTTGGTTAGTGTATTTTGAAAATTCTTGTTGTTTACACTTGACTGACATCCCATGATCTTATCAGATGATAATGAAAATTATTGTATTCAAAATTTCAAAGCTTGACTGACAGTGCAGAAAATCATAGCAACATGTTTGAAACTTCAAATTTGAACTTAGATTCGATGAGTCAAACAAAAAATTTTTTTTTTGACATTTTGCCTCGTAGTCTCTAAAATTGTTGCAAGATAAATAATTCGTATTTTGTTTTGTATTCAATCATTTGGGTTATCTGGAATATAGATGGAAAATGTCAAATTTTTCTATTCCTCAAATCTAAACCTAAACCTATATTTGACATTTTGGAAGTGTTACTGTAATTTTTTGTTGACTCAGCCAGTACCCTTGGTATTACATTTCAAAATTTGAAAAAACAAATATTTTTTATTTCCTACATGAAAAGAACTTGAGGGTTGACAGCTAAAATAACAAAAGATTTTTATAAAAATTCGGGAGTGAACTAACATGAATAGGAAACCAGTCCTTAAAGAGCAATCTTCACTTCCGGTCATGCAATGGTAATTTAGCTACTTCAGAATCATGCTAATGTCTTATATTCTTCGATAGTTCATTCACACAATATATTATAAATTGTAATGTTTCTTATCCCTTATGTAAGAGAATTTAGTAGAGCATGGCTCATGCATATTTATAAAAAAATACATTACAGGTGTATCTTCAAATCTGTAACTTTTAGTTGTATGTATGTGATTATAAAGGTATCATTTAAAAAAAATACATAAATTTTCGTCTAAATGCTTTCTCAATACATCTATTCTAATATTCAGTTCTGGACAAATTTTTTAGATATTTGAGAATTTAATTTTGGACCACGCCCTATGTTGGAGAAAGTGTATATAATGTAATAATTTTTTCAATGTCTATTACATAGATAAATTTTTTTAAATCACAATGACTTTGTCATTATGAAAGAACCTTGAAAACACATCAAAAAACGTTATAAACAAATAAGAAAATGAGAAAAACAGTTGAAAGTTATGATGTATTTGAAATGAAATTTTTTTAATTTAAGATTAGCTCTAAGACTCCACACAACATACATACAGGAGTTTCATGATTGATTAAGTATGAAAAACTTGATTTAAAAAAATATATATTAATTGGAAAATTTTATAGTGACGTTTTTTCTTAACTTTTTTCAATGTTTTTCATAAAAATTTTGTTCAATACAAACCAAATTTACATAATAAAAAAGTTGAACAAACTATTACACTATGTTTTTTCTCCAATAAAGCACATAAGCCAAATAAAAGTCTTCTCATATCATAACAATTTGTTGAGGACTGTATCTGAGGAAATTTGTTTGATTATAAAATATACTTTTTATAATGTCAGATAGAGCAAAGCAATAATTTTATAACCCAGTTTCACTATAATATACTTAATTTGTTAAAATTAATAAAATTAAAAATTAAAATATAATGAAAATTTTTTGATTCCCTTACTTCAATGAAGTGTCAATAGGTGGAAATTTTTTTGCAAGGTCAGTTTCTGCATAGTCCTGTAATCGTTTACCTATTTGTTTCTGAACAAATAGAATTTCAGTGTCATTATGGTGGTTGAGTGCTTTCTCCGTCAGTCTGCAGCACTCAACTGCATCTCCTGCTTCGCTTCCAGCCGATTCCATATTTTTCTCTATAAGGAGAAATTATATGTGTAAATTATTAAAAAATGGATTAAAAAGAGTACCGTAAATTACGTATTTGTGATCGAATGGTTAGGAATTGTGAGTCTAAATCCTCGAGTACTTCTTGTTTCCGTTGTTTGAGTTTCTCAAGTGCCTCTCCAAAGGATTTTTGTATATCTTCTAGGCATACGCTCCGACATTCTGATAATTCTTTGAGGCCGTCCTCCCAACAACGAATTTTGCTCTCAACGGACGTTACCTAGAGTAGGAATTAGTAACATTAGTGTTTTTCCATACGTTTTTTTGCGTTTATTTTGATTAGACAGTAACTTTCCAACTAAGATACCAAGGTTAGGTTCTAATATTCATGTCAAATTTCAGTGCAGTTTGTCTACGAAAAAATTTGTTCGTTACGACAGAAACAATAAATTATTTGATAAACTGTAGAAAAACCGCGGAATATTGCCGTGCATTCTGAACCCCTCTCGAGATTAAAATTTAAATATTTCTTTCACCACTTTTACTACGCTTGACTTAAAAAAAAAATTTTTTTCCTCTGGAGATCATACACAAAAATGAGAAACTATAATTACACAGCAAGTAATTACTGAAATTTAGTCAAGCATGTACAAAAGAAATTCGGAGCTCAAATGCTCAAATATATTCAACTGTGACTGCCCGATCTTTAATGTTTGAATTTACTTGTGCAGTCTTTGAGGAAGACTTAAGTACATGTAAAAATCAAATAAGAAAACTAATTTATACGTGTTCACCGATGAAAAAAGATTACAGTCACGCTAGGATTAAAATTTATCGGCCAAGGCGGTGCATCGCTGATTGAGAGATAGTTTTAACTTATGGGGGGGNTATGCAGTCTTTGAGGAAGACTTAAGTACATGTAAAAATCAAATAAGAAAACTAATTTATACGTGTTCACCGATAAAAAAAGATTACAGTCACGCTAGGATTAAAATTTATCGGCCAAGGCGGTGCATCACTGATTGAGAGATAGTTTTAACTTATGGGGGGGGGGGGAGCATACCAATATGAACAAGTACTACCATATTGAAAAAATTGTCGCTTGTTAAAGTTAAGGAACAATATTAAATCCAAAGAATCACATGTCTAAACAATTTTGCAGCATTCACGTAATCAGAAAAATTTATTTTTATTTTCAAAAAATTTGTTTTCATGTTTAAAAGAATACACCACGTTTGACAAGTTTTGTTTTTGCTCTCATGTTTGCTTCATTTCTCAAAATACTTTCTTACGTTTCAGTAGCTAACTAATTAAAACGAATAAGTAAAATTAGGAATAACATAAATAATTAACCTGATTTTCAAAGTTTGTTAATGTTGAAAAAACGAATTTTTATAAAAATTGAAGGACATTAACCAAAACAATTCTACAAATTCAACAAACTGTACTCAATTCTGACACGAACATTAGGTTTCATAGATTTAAAAACTTTTAATAGTCATTTTTAGGTTTATGTTGGGAGTCATTTTTACTGACAGCATTTACCTCCCTACAACCAAGAATATTTCGATCTGGTTTGTTGCCTTAGGAGTTTGAAAGTTAAACTAGGATAGATTTATGAATCTAAACAAATTATGAACAGGATAACAGTAATCTTATTTATAAAAATTTTGCCATTTCATTTTGCCTACCATTTTCGCTTAAACTGAAGTACTACATGTAGTATCAAGTTCTACTTAGGGATATCGGCATAGATACATTTATACAAATGTAGGGTATAAATGTCATAATTTTTAAAGCTTCCCTTACCTGTTCTTGTACCCTTAGACTGTTTTTTCGAAGACTCTCTCTGTGCTGCTCAGCTGCGTCGATAGCGCGAATGGTGAGATGAGTAGAATGTTCGATGTCTGTGCAGCTGCTGCACACGGCGCTATCACAATCTCGACAAAAGAATCGTAGTCGTTGGCCTAGTCAACAAAACAAAAGTAAATTTGACAATTGTTTTAAGTAATTCAACATTATTTTACATATAAGAATAAAATACGAAGTCAGCAAAAATGAATTTAGATTCTAGTTGGAAGGAAAAATATGAATAGTCCTACAATTTCTCTGAAAAGCAATGATTGAAAATTTTATGAATTTTGTTTTTGAAATATTAAACTAGTTATTAGTAAGGAGGAACTCTCCTATTCATAGTATCTGCTAATGCGAATTTTCATACCTACCCTACTAAAATTTTCATTACAGATATTTACGTCCTATTTTCTTCGATACATATCTCACAATTTTCCAAAATTTGCTGTTTCGAGCCAAATTAGAGATTCTTAGAAGTCATTTTTATCATATAAGTTGATAAATCTTCTTCTCAGACACCAAAATACATACTTACAACGGACCTTTTGCGTTTGACTCCAAAGTTTAGCAGACGTGCGTTTTTTCAAATTGTCGATACAAATATAATTTTGGCGCGAAGGGTTTTAGAATAGAAAAGGAATTCAGTTAACCAAATTGCGCTATAACTGACGACTTAGCGGAAAATTTATTAGATAATGTCTCAATTTCTCGTCGCTGGGCCACTTGGGTTGTAGACCTTGGAATCATTATTCTTATGTGCAATAATTATTTAGATCTCATCTGGTTAATAAAATTTACTTCCGATTCCTTTAGTATCAAAAATATCAACTAAATTAATATTTTCTGAAAAAGCGCCACTTAAAAATTACGTTATCCAATGAGAGAATCGCAATCCCTGAGACGAATAAATCAGAAATCGGCTTCCATGGCGTCTAGATATCTCAAATTCGGAACAAATACATAAATTCTGGTAAAATTGATCGAGTCATATCCGATGAATTAAGAAATAGAAGTTGTATGACAAACTTCACTACGATTGTTGAGACAATCGTTTAAGCGCAGCGAATAAAATTCTTATGACATTAATAGCTAGTTTAAAGTAACTTGCACTACTTATTGTTTAAGATAATGGAACAAAATCTCACTTTTTTGCAGGTTTAACCATGATATCCTAGCGCTCGTAATACTTGAAATTAGCATCCACTGGAACGCCATAGCTCAATCATTTGCCAAATAGATTCAAGGTGATGAATTTTGATGAATGCAAAATGTGAGTATTTATTCTGAGCATAGAAAACTACTTTCTGTGTATCAAACCATACACCTAAACTTGTTTATATGCAAATATAATTACAATTGGAATCATTGCTAATATAATCTCACGTGTTTTAGACAACAGGTATTACTAGGTGTGTCACATGTCACATACGTGTCTTTCACCACTCATCGTAGTTGCAGGATTAAATTTTTTGATTTGTAAAAGTGTCCAACCAAAAATTTTATAAAATTTCATCTCTCAATTTTATCTCGAAATTTGATCCTTTTTTTATTTTCATCGTGAAATGCTTTAAATGAATGTCTTCAACCGTCAAATAATTATTTAGGAATCCCTGGGTTGTAAGAAGTGGTGACAAATTGTACAATGTATAGGTGATACAGCTATTTAAATAAAAAATATAGCATTTGGATTCATAAATTTGGTGAATAAAAATTCCTTTTTAAATTTCAATAATACTTGAGCTTTGCATAAGCACCATTATAAGGCACTTGAAAAGTTTGTAAATAATTTAATTCCATGGCTTCTGGTGCTACGACGCTGCAACTTGGCACCTTTGTCACCAATGACAATTCAAGTTTACTGAATTAAGAATTTGCATGCCATTTTTACCTATATTGAAGGTTAGAACTTACTAAAGTCTTAAGCCAGTAAAGAGGATAACATTTTTAGAATCAATAATTTTTATACAGAGAACCACATCAACTAACCCATGTCTGAAATAAAAATTGTAGCTACAACAATTTTCACACCTTTTAATAGTAGTATTTCAATGCCGAATTATGTAAAACACTGAATTAATTACAGCAAATGTAAAAAATAGTCTGGAATATTATTCCGTCATCACTACAAATGGTTTAGTTTTATACCTAACCTGAACAAGTTTGCTGAGATTGGTGTTCACTTTTAGTTACCACTGTAGGTGAAAGAAAGCGATGCATTGTTGCCTAGCCTATATTACAATCACCATTTACATGCACTCTACTACATATAAAGAAATTTTAAAAATTCGTAGCTATAGCTACTTAACTATTTGAAGCCTTTATTTGAAACACTTAAATTTTTATATTTTAGCATATATATATTTTAGCATCATAGTACCTAACTTTAGTACCATAGTACTATATACTACAGTGTGTTCGGATAAGAAGGCGATAATTCGGCACTAGCGTTTTTAAAACTCCCACTAATTAAAGTCTTCACTTTAAATTTTTAAGAAAAGTTAACAAAACTTTCGTAGAAACGATTTTCAGGAACTTGAGCAGTTCATAATGTGTATAAAATTTTGACATATAGTCAATTTTTTATTTTTCCGCAAAATAATTTTTCAAAAATTTCGCCTTCTTATTTAAACGTACTGTATAAAACCAACTCGGTTACTAGATCCAAAAATTTTACGTTTGGTTTGTATCAATGCATTTAATATAGGAAAAAATGCGTTATAAGCGCAAATCGTAACATTATACTTTTTGCGTTGATAACTTTGATTTCTTTAGTCGGTATAAGACGCAGTATGGTTTAATGGATTGAGGTATGTTTCATATTGAGCAACAATTTTAGTACACTTTATTTTATATAAGGTTTTGAACAAAATGAGAAAAGATGGCCGCACTTCAAATACTTTTTATAAAACCTGCTTAGTCTTATATCCGTTTTAAAACCATTCGCTTATAATACCCAAATTTCGCTAATACCGGATGTTATCTTCATCTTCAAAGTGCACTGTAAGGTATAGTGCAAGATTTCCGACATGATAACTAGGTTTTGAGTCATGATATTATTTTGATTAGACACCACGAATACTTAACTACATATTGAACTAGAGTACCAGAGAAAAAATTTGTTTGTTTTTTTACTAAATAAAAATTCCACTGGAGAAAAAAATAATAATAAATGGGAGGTAGATTGAACAATACTAAGATTGAATGTTATCCAATCCTGTTAGATGATAGAGAGCTGGTAAGCAATTATTTTAAAATTGCCTACCTCTGGATTATTATAATTTGATTGGACTGACTGAGTGATGTTTGGAGTAATTGGTTATATATGAATGTGGTCGATATAATTGATGGTTAGCTCTCTCCAGACGCACTCTTCATCAGTTACAAAAACATCTATCCGACAACTTCTTGTCAGGATCAAAGTTTAATATTTTTTTTTCCAGCGGAAATATGACTATGGAATCCAATTTTCTTTAGGATCTCGTTGAGTGGATTGTTATTCTTAATTTTGGTGATGAGTGGCAGTTGGTGAAGTTTTCCAATTATCTACTCTCCACCATCATCCTCACCCCCAAGGACAACAATTATTTTATTTTGATATCCTATATGAAACGGATAAAGGATAAATTTTTTNCCATCCTCACCCCCAAGGACAACAATTATTTTATTTTGATATCCTATATGAAACGGATAAAGGATAAATTTTTTCCTTAAAATCNCAACAATTATTTTATTTTGATATCCTATATGAAACGGATAAAGGATAAATTTTTTCCTTAAAATCGTCATTTCGTACTACCAAATTTACAACAGTTTGCAGTAAAATAGAAATAAACTTTTAGCATAGAATTGAAAGTTGAGTTAATTTTAGCTATTCTTTATCTGGTAAAGAAATAAAATAACTATATAGTTAATGGATAACTTTCATTTATCTATTATTTTGAATATTCAGTTTAATTATGACAAACTATGTCAAGGGTGTCTTATTCTAATAAAATTTTTCCCTTCATCTCAATGACAATAATACCTTTTGGTATACTAAATAAGAAATTTTTCTTCAATTCAAAAAAATTTTGTTTTTTAAAATTTTTAATATTAATTAATAATTTGTTATAGACTGTTACAAGTTTATTATAAGAATGTTGCAGCTTTCGTAATCTATTCAAACTTTAAGACATCACTTCTCCCCATCCTCACCGATAGGTTCTATTATTACTTCCACACACTAAATTCATCCTGAGGTCGCAATCGTTGAATCGAAGTTTCGTTTTTATTTGTATGTTGTAAGTGACGTTATCTCAAAACCCTAACCAACTCATAAATAAAAATATACAGCCAAGTTCATTGCTAATATTTGTCTACTTATTAGTGTATCTGAGTCTACATAGTCTATTTGATCATTGTGTATGGTTATCTCACGGCGTGACCTTAAGAATTTTTTTGCGGTGACCTTGCAAAAAATCGTCTTTGTCTTGAAGCACATTTTTTTTTNACGGCGTGACCTTAAGAATTTTTTTGCGGTGACCTTGCAAAAAATCGTCTTTGTCTTGAAGCACATTTTTTTTTAATTTAGAGGGTTTAGTAAAAACTTACTAAAGTTTTACGACCACAGAGTATTAACCACAGATTTAAACATGCGCAGAAATTAANGGTTTAGTAAAAACTTACTAAAGTTTTACGACCACAGAGTATTAACCACAGATTTAAACATGCGCAGAAATTAATTACATTTTCCACACCTTGCAGATAATCCGCACTTTCCATACGTAAACAACTCAAATTCAAGGAATTTTTGTACATTGAACACCGTTGTTTTAAAAATTACAAACACTGCTAACACTGAATTACACATAAACGGAAAGAAATATTCAGCAGAAGTTTAACGCGCGAGATCTAATAATGATATAAAGGTGATAGTTAGACAAGCCCTTTCAAGCAAGGTGTGCCTTGGTACGGTGTTTACAGTGGCACCAAATATTTGACACTACAATTATTTCTGATAATAGCGTGGAACATTAAGAACCATCATAGATACCGTGCGATTGCGCGCTGTGCTCAAGCAGATTAGTTATGAATTTATAAAAACTCCAATTTTTGAAAATTTTCACTTGGGTTTCGAGAGGTATAGCGAAACTCTATAGTACCCTTAAACACCAATCGATCGGAACCAAATATTTACCAACATAGTTTTTCACTAATTGGAACACTTCTCGGGGGTAAGACCCAGCCTTTTGAAAAAGTTGAAAAACGCTATTACCTAAGTAGATATACCGCTATGACCCGGATTTCAGTTATTAGCGGTCAAGTCAAATTAGAAAAAAAAACTAAGTAAGTTTTTCAATATTTTCTTCTTCTTTCATTTCAATTAAACAGTTTTCATTGTATTATTGTGTTATGCCAATAAACGTTTTTGTTAATTGAAGAAATTCTTGGAATACCAATATATCATGATTCGTAACTTCTTTTTAGGAATTCGAAATTTCCTAGTTACCTAAATGCCTTCTCAAATGGTTACCATGGTATTTCGAAATTGATTCCGAGAAATGAATTTAACATGAAAAAAAGAAGATTTTTTTTGTTTCCACCAATAGCAAGTAAAGAATCTAATGAAGTCATTTGTTCGTCGAAAATTCAGAGAAAGAAAGAAATGTTTTTAGTTGTTTACAAACAACCTTATCAACAACCAAAAATTAAGTCAAAAGTTTGCCAAATCCTGATATATTGTTATTCCGAGGAGGTCTTCAATTGTGTGCTAGGAATAATGTTTTTTTAGATTTAATAGTAGGGCTATGTTTTTGTTTATTAAAACCTTCAATGCAGGAGTTCACATAATGTATTCAAATTCAAAGTTTTCCGTTCTAATAGAACATATTCGACCATTCGATCATTTCTACACTCTATCTATCATACANTCAAATTCAAAGTTTTCCGTTCTAATAGAACATATTCGACCATTCGATCATTTCTACACTCTATCTATCATACACTAGGGTCATATTGCTTTCGATTACATTGTAGTCNTTCAAATTCAAAGTTTTCCGTTCTAATAGAACATATTCGACCATTCGATCATTTCTACACTCTATCTATCATACAATAGGGTCATATTGCTTTCGATTACATTGTAGTCGACCTTATTATATTCAATCATATTGTTTTTGATCACATTGCTGCCAAATTTATTAAATTTCGAACAAATAACTACGAATTCTTGTAGTACCTGTCTCGTAATTGGGTCCCGACATAAGGTTACGGTTTCCTGTGCAGCATAATCTATCTTTTAAATGACTTTGTAAATATTGGTGTGAGGCAAATGTAATTTAGTCGTGTAGCACCTCCTGTTCAAATAGTTCAAAATATACTAAAATAAAGACCCTATTTTTTAAATCAGTAGGTATGTAATGCAACCGAGTTGGTATTATATACTTTGCTCTTATAAACAATCTACATTGTAGTTGAAAAGTCTTATACTTCGCTACACAACTGTTGAAAATCCTGAGGCTACTACTGCAAGCGAAGGAAATAATTATGACATTATTGTATAACTAACGTTTGGGACAATCTAATATCACCCTCATAGGTATAAGGTACCGTGAGTAGTGGTGACTTTGGATAGGTGGGTGTCTTTAGACACTTTCAGGTATAATATTTGATTGGTTATCACCTTTCAGCAAGTTATCGTAATCAATAGTTACGTTCGTTAGAAACAGCTACTTCCATTCTAGATTGATTGTTCTATTTTACCAGTTATTTATTTCAATTATACGATAAGTCGCTGAAATGTGATAACTATTCAAATATTATACTTGAAAGTCTCCAAAGTCACCTCCACCCCTGTTTAAATTCACCCCATTTGATTGTAACTCGATATTTTCCTCAATTTAGAAAAACCCTCATTGGTAGGTAAACTTACTAATATTGTGAATATATTCTGTTTTGATCGAAAAACCAAATAACCTTTAGTAAAAATATAAAAATCATTAGTAAATTTCTTAGAAATTTTATTATGCTTTATCATTGTTAAACTTCATATGATTGAGACCAACAACTACTAATGTAGAAGATTTTTAAATTATAATAGCCTTGGAGTTATGTCGCTGGACTGCACTGTACCAGAGTGGACATGCATATGCAGACATGTAATCATTCAATCAAATTTATTAAACAATGGTATATTTAAGGAAATATGGCCTGTCAACTAGTAACAAGAACATATATGATGATAAATTTACTTTTTCCATTCAATTCACATAAATACTAATCAGCACCGTCATGACCATGTTAAAAAATTATTCTTTGAGTAGTCTGAAAAACTGCTTTGTTCTACAACAGTGTAAGTACTAAAAAAAATTAGAGAATTATGAAATTGATGAAATAATTATTAAATTTAAGTTAGATTGAATGAATTATTAGAATAAATTGTCAAATGTTAGTCATAGAAATGTCAAAAATAAAAAATATATAACAATTGAGTACACTAAAATGTCATAATTAATCCCATGATGTCCGAAATATATTTAATTCTAACAAATACAGTTTTGAAAGCTACAAAAAAAAAACACTTAAAAAAATATAACTTCTAAAAGAAAGATATTCAAGTTTTAAATTTTTATACACATAGAAAATTTCATAAATTCGAAAAAAGCATTTTTTATGGAAATGTTTCGTATGTATACCTCCCTATTTCCTTTATAAATCTTGTAATATCTGATAGCCAATATGGTAGCCTATCGTTTGTACTTTTTAAGTAATTTTACTCAACTATGTTAATGAAATATTTCCAAGATACGAAATTTGAGTAGGTATATAAACTTCAAATTGCATAAATGAGTATATAAAATGGTTATGAAATATGTCTCTTTGTCAACAAAAAGTTGTAAAAACTCAAATTTATATTGATAGTTGTATTTTTTTAAAGCGGTTTAGTATTTCTAGTTCTTTGGTTACCTTTATGTGAAGGGCAGAGGAGATAGTCTCTCCCGCTGTCATCCGACGGACTCTCCCTTTGTCCATTGGAGTGTGGCAGTGTATCTTCCTGAAAACGAAGAATGTAGACCACAGGCATTTAGTTACTCACAATATCCAGAAAAATACTAAAAAATATATATCTCATTTCTCTCTCTTATATACTCTGAAATAAAAAAAAAAAACTTTTTCTGTAACAAAATTTATACTCATCTATGAAAAAAAGTAGAAAGAAGTCAGTCATATTATTAGAGTAAATGATGAAATTCTTAAATTACAATCTGTTAGATTACCAAATGATCATGCTCAGGCATAGTCAGAGAATTTTTTTTTGTTTATAAACAGAATGTGCTCTGGCAAATTATACAATAATGAGATAGGAGTTTCTGAGACTCTTGAGAACTTTCCGACACTTGTGGGATTTTTACATGTTAGGCCATAAAACTTAATATTTTCCTGTCATTCTTTAAAAACTTTTTAAGTGACACTCATCTAAAGTAACTTGGAGTTGGTTTTTTAGTCTACAAACAGGATAAGCATGTATATATAAAATGTATAAAAATATTGCTGACGCGTGTTATTAACCAGAGTTTATGGACTAGCTTATTCATTAATGCTAAAAGTAGTTATTGTCGAGATTAGTATATAGTATTATGCAAATTATATTACTAAACAATTTGATTTAAAGAAATTTTATGTTTTTATTATGATTTAGGAATTAGAAATAGTAAAACTATGATTTTTCTTACATGGTCTTGAAAGCTGACCTCTGGTAGTTGGTCGTGATTGTTAAGTGCTTCGTTGTCCATCAAAAGTGTCCTTATACAGAAATTGGTTTGGAGGCCAGGGACCTTTAAAGACACATTTTTTCTTTGGATTAAAAAATATAGTCCATTTTGAAGCAATATAATATAAAATTTGAAATGCAATACTTGTATTTAAGATAGTATTTGTTGATAAGAACGTTAAATTTTTACCGTAAAAATAGAAAATTATTACAAAATTTATCGTAAAAATTCTATAAATATGTGGTTCTGTGATCTTGAATATGAAAGAGGATGAGGATTCTCATAGTGTGATGGTTCCCAATGGTATACTGGAGTTTATTTTGGATTGGACAGCGAAAAATATTTCAGAAAATCAAAAAAAAATTCACTAATTTTAGATTTCAGCTAGAGCGATTACACTTAATCTTGCCGCACCCTGCTAATCCCAGTGTTCCTATAATGTTGAATCATTGCATATTTCATAATACATGTATATGCATGGATGCAATATGAAATATGTCAGATATGACTCAAAAATAATTAATGATATATAAGTAAAGAACGATATAGCAATGTATCAAATGAATAATGTACAATGTCTATAATATGAACAAATATATCAATTAAATGAGCTTAAATTTTGTCATATTAGATCAAAAATTAATCAAACTTTGCATGCCAAAATATTATTACCTAGCGATTCAGAACAGAAATTTTTCTCATTTGTTTTCTACATGCCAAGTAAGTAAGAAAAAAAATGAGAAAATTTTTTTTGGCAACTGATTTCGAATTGCTAAGTATGTGGATACTAATGAAATGTAGTTTTCCGCAACTGAAATTTTCATCTGTACCTGGGTATACAGTAAAGCTACAATTATAAAGGCATACGGAACAGACTTTTACTATCATGCTCTTTACTGGAGAAAACAATTCTCTTTATATTAGTGGCCAAGTGAAAATTTTACTGGAATTTTTTTTCGGAAAAAGTATTAACAGTTTTAGAAAGATCATCCAAAAGTAGTGGAACAAAGTAAATAAAAAAACAAGCCTTTACGATCACTCGAACAAAAGTTATGATTTTATGAAAATTGAAAATTTTTTGACGTTGTTTTCACACTATGTATACTAAGAGATGGATGTTTCAAAAGAACATCCAAAAATTTCTATTTTCAAAAAATTATACATTCTGATACGTCTTTCTGAAACTGTGTAGTGTTTCCCCAGAAGAAAAATAAAATAAAATTAGAAACATTTCCTGCTAAAAAAACTTCAACAATCTAATCTGCTTTCAACAGTAAAGGGCATGGCCCAAAAGTCTCTTTCATTGCCTTTAAGATTTGTAGATTGACTGTACTACTAGAAATTTTACGTTATACACTTTGATTCCACGTAATTTTTCTCCCCTCGACGGTCATTTTCTGCCAAGTCACTTCCAACCCCACACTTGTGGCATCACTTCTCTCAACATCACCTCGCACCCCCGCCCCGCCCTCCCCCTTACTTCAATGATTCAAAAATGTCGTAATAGAAACAAAATGTAATGTGAGTGAACCGTAAACAAAGAATCTATACTTTTTGGAGGTCAAATCAAACTGTGGGAACAAAACTGACTTTTTTCCGTTGTATATTGTTTTCAATTACCAAAAACTGAAGTATTGAACATTCCCAGTGACTAGTTAAATAAGTAATGTCAGTGTAAGTCACTACTACTTGAATGTATGAGCTAAATATGGATAGAAAAATTCTACATGTCTTCCATCTGGTTATTGTACAAGGATAACTTCCGTTGTAATATCATTTTATAATTTGTCTGTCTGCCTACTAATATCAGTATTTCCGATCTAATGCCAGCATTATACTTCTTTATCATTCTTCCTTTATTCAAGTCAATAAGTGAAGTTGATTGATGCATTTTTGAAAAAAATTTTAATTGTTTCCAAAGTAAATCGTACCATTTTTTGTGCAAAAATTCTACGCTTGAAATGTATTTCTTTTTGCATAAGATATCCAAAAGCAGTCACTCACGCTCTAACATACTTAACCTAAAAATATCAGCGACAATTTTGGACAATCTGTATATGCTTTGCTGTGTAATAGAATTTTCGGTTTCATTATGTTATCAATCTGAATATGACTGTAGAATTTAAATTTTGAAGGGAACTGATGATCTATAAATACTGCTTACTCAATTTCTCAAATTTTTCAATAACTTTTCAAGTTTTTATCTTTATCATAAGCAGACTTATTTTTTATACAAAGAACTTTGTTTTTTTTTGGTGGAAGGAGGAGCTAAGGCTGAAAAAAATTGATGCAGGGTGAATGCAACTAAGGGGAAACGAAAAATAGGAAAATGGTAAACCATGATGAATTTTATTAGATCATAAGCATAAGACTATGTATTTTATTGATTATAAGCAAAACAACCACTTTCACCTTCAAGTGGGACAAGTCAAAGTTCTTAGAGGTTATCAACGTTATAAAACAGTGAGAGTTTCAGCTATTTTCTAATTTATGAAGTTTATCAAAATTGGTTGAATTGATGAAGATTAAGAGAAGAGTTTGAATCAACTACAACAGTAATGTTAAAATTAACTCCTATACTTTTGACTCCTAGCGTTGAAAGTTTAAATGTTTTATTTTAAAAATATCCGAAGTTATCTCAAATTTTAGCATTTATACTTGTATTTGAAAAAAAAAGGTTTCAATTTCATTTCATTTCAAATCAATATTAATTCCTTTCCATCTTATTTTTTTTTGCCTATTTAGGATACATTGTAGATGGCAAAAACCAGCATAATATGGTAAAGTCATTTACGGTTTCATCTCTTCTTTCTTTTTCTTTTGAAATATTTCACTTATTTTTTGAAAATGTAAACCTTTTTGAAAGCTGAAGCTAGTGCAACTTTGAAGAACAAATGATACTAAAACAAAATTGAACCTAAGTGAAATTATTTGCAACAAGTTCCAATAATGTTTTAAAACTAGTATCTAAAAAAATAAAAAAAATAATCAAACTTAAGATTTAATGAAAACAATTTTTATACCAACAGCAACAAAATTATGATGTTGAAATTTCTCATTGAAATTGGAAAGAAAAGCGGTAAATTTTCAATTAAATTGTATTTCAACAGTTTTGTTTTGTTTATGGAAGTTCTTTAAGGAAATAAAATCATTCGAAACTGTATTTAATTTACTTTTTGCATTAGCCATATTTATGGGATTAATCTGTGGTCTGATTGTTGCTCATGCGTCAGGAACTTTCAAAAACTAATCAATTCTTATACTATGAAACATGACAATTGGATTAAATTTTGAGTGTTTCTTGATTAACTTTTCAATATACTGGTGAAAAAGAGTTGATGGTCGAAAAATATTCCAAAAACATTAAATTTATCCAATCAGATTAGGGGTAGTTTTCATATTCATATCTGATTGGTTGAATTTGTATATTCTTGAAGGGAATAAATTTTAGAACATCTGGCAGATTTGTCTGGAAAAACTATTCAGCCAGACTTCAAAAATTAAATTTTTCTTATAAAAATTACTCCTATACTTATAGAGATTGTACAGTAAAACATGGATACTAGTTTTAAAATAAAATTCTACAAGGTATACACATGGATTAATTCATATTCAGTTCATATTCTTGTAACAATTAATAAAAATTTAATTAAATACATGTATATTGTTGTTCNAAAATTAAATTTTTCTTATAAAAATTACTCCTATACTTATAGAGATTGTACAGTAAAACATGGATACTAGTTTTCAAATAAAATTCTACAAGGTATACACATGAATTAATTCATATTCAGTTCATATTCTTGTAACAATTAATAAAAATTTAATTAAATACATGTATATTGTTGTTCNGATTAATTCATATTCAGTTCATATTCTTGTAACAATTAATAAAAATTTAATTAAATACATGTATATTGTTGTTCTTACGCCTTCCTTAGGTAGAATTGATTGTTGTTTACAGACTGGACAAGATAGTGTGAGACTCTGTGGTGGTACAAAAGTGATGAGACACTGTTCGCAGAACGTGTGGAGACACGCCAGGACCTATAACCAAAAAAACAATCAACCAATCAGAAAAATGTTGAGTTGACTGGACCAAACTAATTAGTATATACCAAAAATCCATTCAATGCTAATTAAGATTATTTAAGTACTGCAAATAATGTTTTTTTTTTGTCATGTGTGGTTATATGTATAAACCTCTCCCTTTTCATCGTGACCTGGAAAACCTCTCATTGTTTAAACTCCCTTGCATAAATCAATTTAACAACTTTCTTTAACACTGCGGTATTTNCCTGGAAAACCTCTCATTGTTTAAACTCCCTTGCATAAATCAATTTAACAACTTTCTTTAACACTGCGGTATTTAAAAAAATAAATACAGAATAAATTGATTATAATATGTATAGACAATATAACTCAAAATTTGTTCTTTAACCTTTTTGTCCTAAACTTGTGATTTTTGTCATATTCAATACAATACCGGCAAATAGTTGCAGGTAAAAAAATTTGGTCTTATTTATATCCAANGTGATTTTTGTCATATTCAATACAATACCGGCAAATAGTTGCAGGTAAAAAAATTTGGTCTTATTTATATCCAAATTGATTTCATAATAATCAACTTATAAGCGTGTTAGCTTGTTAGTAATAAACTGTCTTATTTCTTATTAAAGACCTTTTTAGGTAATAAGTTTCGACTTTGGCGGTTGTTTTTGATGTTATCTTAATTTGGGGTTATAAGATAGAAATACCTAATTGTAGAAGAAAAAAGTTATTGTTTTCTCACAGCAAATAGAAATTATACTGACATTCGTCACTTAAGAACTATACTTTGTTTGACACTGGAGTATAATATTATGTTGCAATTTTTTTCCATTATTTCATTATGAAGCTGTAAAAATTATATTATGAATTTTTGTTATTGGGTGGAGTGGTAATTTTGTGAGAAATGGAACAGCATAATTAACGGAACAAAGTATAGCCAAAGAGACTTTAGGAAGAATTATTTACGGAGAAGTACCCTAAACTCGCTAATTTTATACAACAAGTTTTATAAACATACAAAATATACACTGGTTAATTGAATATTTAAAATTTGAGATATTTTAAAATATGATATAGTAGAAACATCCTGTAAGTAATCTACAAGTATATTACTGTGTCAAGCTTTGTCAAAATTTATAATAATATTAGATTTAAAATTATTTACTATAATACCTTCAGTTATACGATTTTACTTAGAGAATATTCTGATTGGACAAGAAAACTTTTCTAAATACAAAGTAATTGTACTAAGAATTGCTAAATATTATCATAATTATAATTCAATTTTAACATAAAGAACAATATGATTTGTTTAAATTTTACATAACCTTTTGAACTTACTCAAATATACAACCAGTGTCTTTGAAACTGTGCTCAACTATGTCAGAAAGCGAAACATTTATGTAGTATCTATTGAAAAATTGGGTATGACAAAAAATAATCATAAATTCTACAATATCTAGGATGTTTTGAGTTTTAAAATTTTAATTTTTTGATAGATTTGATAATCGAGAGTTGACGATCTCTTATGGNTCTAGGATGTTTTGAGTTTTAAAATTTTAATTTTTTGATAGATTTGATAATCGAGAGTTGACGATCTCTTATGGATTGTACATAAATTATAAAGAATATTAAATTAATTTTTTAATTTTTTTGTTCCAATATCGTAAATTTATCATTGCGTTTCATAGCTTACTTTTTAATAGTTTATCAAAACTTTTATGCTTCCTCCAAAAATATTGGTTATTATACAGATGGNTCTAGGATGTTTTGAGTTTTAAAATTTTAATTTTTTGATAGATTTGATAATCGAGAGTTGACGATCTCTTATGGGTTGTACATAAATTATAAAGAATATTAAATTAATTTTTTAATTTTTTCGTTCCAATATCGTAAATTTATCATTGCGTATCATAGCTTACTTTTTAATAGTTTATCAAAACTTTTATGCTTCCTCCAAAAATATTGGTTATTATACAGATGGNATCATAGCTTACTTTTTAATAGTTTATCAAAACTTTTATGCTTCCTCCAAAAATATTGGTTATTATACAGATGGCAACATTTTTAAAGACTGTAATTTCCAAAAGAAATGTCATTAACAAAAAGTTCTTCCCTCGGTCCCTAACAGATTGTGTCAGACTGTATAAGACAACTTTGTAATAATAATAAATTATGTAAATTCAACTAAAAGATGTAATCGTGTTATCATGTAAACAACTTCTACCTTGTAAAGCTACCACCTCACATTGTCACTTTTGAATAAATATATTATCAAAAATCAGATTTTTTTCTTCTTAATTTTTACACCAATTTTTAAGAGTATTATATTTTAAAATTAATTAATTCTTAAATAATATTTTTATACCTTGTTGAACGATTCTTAAATTTAAATTTTTTTACAATTAATACTCCAATTTTGGAGACGTTGGGTAGTTTTACAAAAAAATATATTTCTTTAACAAACTTTACGTTTGAAAAGCATTCTAGTTGAGGAATTGAGGTATTTTTGGTTATGATAAGGTGAGGTGTGGTCCATTTCCTTCCGAGAATAGGAAACTCCGTTCTCATTCTGAAACACTTTTAATTACTAATTAACTTAAATATTCCTTCCCGTCATAATTAATTAGTTTCAATAAGTCATAACATACGACATACATGTTAATCTAATTATAATACTAATTTTTTACCACCAGTTCAAACTCATCAATGTAAAAGAAGAAAAAACTAAAAAAATTATATTCATTAACTCTACATGTTCCAAGTTTGGTAGCAGTCAAAACTCGAAAGTCGAAACGAGTTACACAAGTTTTGATATTTTGTATATTTGTTATAATAACTATAATTTCCGATGTATATATTAAATTATATACATATACATTATATAATTTGTTCTATATTTTGAACAATAAAGACAATATGAGTTTATATCATATTATGTTATTATTAATAGATGTATTTCAATAAAATCATTGAATATCTTTATGTAAAATGGATTTTACAAGATGGTATGAGTGAAACATATTCTTTTTCTTCAAGTTTTAAGTTAGCCAACATATGGATTCTAAATAACCTAAAGCGCAGCCTAAGTCTAGATACTTAGGTTGTATTACTTCGGTTTAAAAAATCCCAGATGTTGTCTAGCCGTAAANAGCGCAGCCTAAGTCTAGATACTTAGGTTGTATTACTTCGGTTTAAAAAATCCCAGATGTTGTCTAGCCGTAAAGAACTTCAAAGAAAAACTTATATTCCAACTTATAGTTTTTGTTTAGTTAGGTAGTTATATGTATATAGTGGTGTGTTGATGTTAGTCTTACTTTAGGGTCNAACTTATAGTTTTTGTTTAGTTAGGTAGTTATATGTATATAGTGGTGTGTTGATGTTAGTCTTACTTTAGGGTCCTTGTAAGGCTTTCTGCAGAGAGGGCAACTGAAGGGTCTTTCCCTTACCCCCGACATTTCAGAGAACGATCTCCGTAGGACTAAACAAGAAAAACAAAAGAATAAAGAAAGCGAGTTAGTGTGTGATATAACGCTTTGTGGTGATATGTACTTTGGTATTAATCAATTAGTCTATTAGTACATTTTTCTATTCTGGATCTGGATGTATAGTTATTTAAACCAACTTTTTCTTTCTTGAATAAAAATAACTATAATTTTATGTGAATTTAGTAGATATAAGAAGAAAAAAGAAGTATAGACATAGAAAGAGAAGAGTTGAATGAATTGAGTAAAGTAACCAAGTGAACTTGGNAAGAAGAAAAAAGAAGTATAGACATAGAAAGAGAAGAGTTGAATGAATTGAGTAAAGTAACCAAGTGAACTTGGTACACATCCACCACTCGGTCAGAGTAGAACTAGGCGTGTTTTGGTATAATACCAACAAACCACCCTACTCCAACAGTATTTTATTGAAAAATCTNAGAGTAGAACTAGGCGTGTTTTGGTATAATACCAACAAACCACCCTACTCCAACAGTATTTTATTGAAAAATCTACAAGTTTCAATTATGAAAATCAAGTTTTCTATAATTTTTACAATAAATCACATTAAATTTCAAGTAATTTATTTTTACAAAGAAGTTTTGTATTAGAATAATTATACTTTGTAATTTTTTACGTTCTGTAAATATGAAAACTGTAGAAATTGTTCAATGATATAGGCATCTAATATTTACCAAAGAAATTATAACCACACCCAATACTGCAACTAAATGTGTCAAAACTATGTCTCAAAAATAAAATTTGATAAAGTAGTATATGTAGACTAGGTGACGGAGGAATTTTAAACAATTTATTGTAATAGCCGACCTGTAGCAACTAAAATATGAGCAAGGCAACAAATAAATTTAAATGTCTAACATAGTAAACTAAAACCATTTAACTAAAAGTTAGTAATCTAACGATATGATCTTTAAGTAACATAAAATTGAACTTAGAAAGCAAAAATAAAAATAGTTAACCTAAATTTTGACAAAATAAATTTAATATTTAATATGCTTTTAAAAGTTAAAAATTTCAAACAACCAAAATCTTTGCTAAAGTAGAAATTATTTTTGGATAGAATTTTAGGTTAGTGTAATATTTGGCAAGTCGGATTTGCATTTAGTGTATATTGGGATAGTGAATATTGGGTGTGGCCCAAATTGGTTTTGCGTATTATTCATTATTAGCAAGATTATTGACTCAATACATGCTCGTACAGGGTGTCCAACTGAAAAAAAATTTTTTTTACTACACATAACTACATACAGGGTTATCACAACTTTTGAATCATCATGTCGTAGCTGTAGTATTTCCAATGATTAATTTGACAATTAATTTGACATTTGAATTGGTTCCTGAAGTAAAAAAAAAGAATAGTGTCCTTTAGTCAATTTATGAATAGGAAATCTTTATTTAGAAAATATTGTACTTTGTGAAATCGAGTTTTTGATCATTTCACTTTTAGATTTATTTTACTCATTTATTGTATTCGTGATTGGGTAACTAGGACAAAATATTCATTCTCGGCTTAATATATTTAATTTCGCTTNCTCATTTATTGTATTCGTGATTGGGTAACTAGGACAAAATATTCATTCTCGGCTTAATATATTTAATTTCGCTTGGGCGGTTAAAAAAGACGTAAATAAAACAGGACATTGTCATATTACACAACTGTGTAGGGTTTTCCAAACCTAACATTGACATATAGAATTTTCCTAACCTAAAACCTATAATGTACAAAAAAAATTTCTTTTCCCGCAACTACTCACACCATTGTCATACAAATCAGAAATCTCACTATACAAAGTTATATATTTTTTGTAGTATGCTAAGTGTTAACCCTGTCGAATTTGTCAATGTATACTAACTTTATACTAAGTTCAATACAGGTACAAAATCCTCAGGTTTGAGCAATTTTATTACTTTTTTTTTGTTGTTGTAAAACTTTTAATGTGGAATTCCTCACCTCACCTGTCTGTACCGTTGATGGGGTGGACTGAGAAGACTAAAAAAACTGCAATTTTTTTTCTATTCCAATTGTCTCTATCTCGTTGACGAAATCTGTGAACAAAAGTGACTTTAGGTAATTCTCTTCTTATCTTATCACCATCAAACTCTATACTACTCACCTTCAAAATTGGTTCTGTTTAACTGCATTTTGTGATCTAGGGAATATTTTTCATCATGTGAACGAGTAATCTCACGTAGAACAATTTTTGATTGTACGGATAATATCCTCTTCTCACATGCTCTCAACGTGTGTTGTGTTTTTTTACAATTTTTTTTTTGTAAATTGGATATAGTTGATTGAATAACAAAATTGTTGCAACTATGTTCGGATTGTCAGTCTTGTATTTGAGTTTGACCCTGAGGTCATTGGCAAGGAGAGACTACTCTGCACACCACCTACGTCTTTCTACTCTTATTTAAAAAATAAACTTTAGAAAAAAAAACTCCGGATGTGGTGAAACTAATTTTCTTACATTCGGCTGATCAATAGGAGCAAAACGGACTTGCGCTTTCCCTCTTTTCTGTAACCAATAAATAGTATGTATATAACTTTCACTTTACGAGTTGACTGACTTACTACATAATCAGAATAANTTCTGTAACCAATAAATAGTATGTATATAACTTTCACTTTACGAGTTGACTGACTTACTACATAATCAGAATAAATATTTCTACAATTTAGTAATAATAAGTATCCACTTGATAAATGACGTATTTCATGCTTATCAGCAAGGATTTNAATATTTCTACAATTTAGTAATAATAAGTATCCACTTGATAAATGACGTATTTCATGCTTATCAGCAAGGATTTTACTTTTAAAGTTCCCATTTTGAGATTTACTATATAAAGTAGATATGAATAGAGTTGTCAAAGTATTATTAGAATTAGTCTGCCTGTCTGTCCGTTTGACTGGTTGTCACCAGTCGTTATATTAACCATAGGTACTTGTTGCTGCTAAAATCGGACTCATGATATCAATCATCATCAATTTTGGACAAAATACCCTATATACTTAAAATTAGGGTTGTTGTATTTGGTTTCGTATATAAAAATTTTTTGTGTTTGAATTTATAAGTTATTGTACTGTGGAACCATTTTGTTCTGAACTTTATTCACTGTATTCTCAACTTCAATATTACATGAAACTGTCTAAAAATTATATTAATGCTTTATGCATGTTATAAAACGAAGCAATTTAAATTCAAAGTAAAATTTCCGCTTCCATAATACAATTACCTGGTACAATAAAATGTTTTAGACTTTGACTACAATAATATTCCCGTAATTCCAATTTCCGTAATTGTTTANTACCTGGTACAATAAAATGTTTTAGACTTTGACTACAATAATATTCCCGTAATTCCAATTTCCGTAATTGTTTAAATCGCTTGATAGTATTAATGGTCTTAGTACTATCATATTATAGAAAATTTACAAAAAAGAAAAACTTCTCGAATGGTAAAAAAATTGTGATAGAGTTAACTGTTTTGTCTATTCCCAACCGAAAGTCAATTAGAAAATTCAAAGGTTTAATTAGAAGTGCAATGTCAGNGTTAACTGTTTTGTCTATTCCCAACCGAAAGTCAATTAGAAAATTCAAAGGTTTAATTAGAAGTGCAATGTCAGGTTGTTGCAATGAACTAACTTGTTCAGGTAACTTCTTGCTTTATTTAAAAAGTTGATGAAATAAACTATTTAAATTTCAATTTTTGTTTAAATTTTGGTAAGAAAATGTGTAAGAAGATATCAAGGAGACAACTATGATGTGTCAGAAATTTACATATGCGCTGAGGTGATTAGAACTATCGGGAGCCGATAGTTTTTCAACCAATCAGAGACCTCCAAAATGAGTCACATTTCATAGTTCTATTAATCGGATAGTCTGATAGTACTACGAAGCGTTCTGTACAATTACGGGAATTTGGCCATAGTGTTACATGGGATGTTTTGATTAATAAACAAAACTTATAAAATAACACAATCAGAATGTTTATGTTGTAAATTTGTAGTCGAAGGATGAGTGTAGTAGTCGAGCCACGTAATGTAAGAATCTTAGCGTTCAAGAATATTTTGTTGGACAGCACCTCTATGATCTCAACTATGAGAGGCTGCTTAGGGTTGGGATTATTGATTTTGAGAATTTCTATCCAATATTAGACACGGACTTCTTTAGTTATGCTATTTTAAGATGGAATTTTTGATTTTTCTATTGAAAATTTGTACTTAGTCTTATGAATCTCAAAGCATATATCCGTATACACTTTCTTGAAAGGTTTGAATAAGAGAAAACTTTAACTCTAACTAGCAACACTCGTCTCTGTAGTATGACAGGGTTTCCCACTCACCGCTCATTTCTGCTGCAGGATTTGCTTCCCGTATTTATTTATCTTCGGGCATTTTGCTTTAAAAAAAACTAATCAAATTTATGTTATGTTTTTATGTTAAAATTCAAATTAACTTACCGTTTGTCATTGTAAAAAGGCATTCGATAGCTCTGGAATATTAGCATCCAGATAGCAAGCTGGATATAAGCATAGAACTTTCTCATAAAAGTGACGAAGTAATTTTTATGAAAAAATTTAAAGCGTCACAAATCTTTAACGAAATTTTTACCAGGTATTCAACTAAAAAAAAATTGAAAAACTTTGCATAGATATTAATTTCCAACTACAGTAGTTAGTTGCACCTAATATGGACACCGAAATTGTTAATTGACCATTACCCGATCCGGGTAACTTGTTACATCTCCCGTAACATTTAGCAAACAAACAAAAATAATACGATCCGTGTGTCTTGTGACCTTTCCCATAGCAGTCAGTAGATAAACAAATATAATAATTTGCTACAATAAGCGATGCTAGTTACACATAAAATGAAAACTGAGATTGACGGATTGTCCAAAATCTGATTCGGGTGAATTGTGACCTTTCCCAAAGCAGTCAGTAGAAAAACAAAAATAATTTCCTAGCATAACCAATGCTAGTTACACATAAAATGAACACTTAAATTGTCGAATTGACCAAAATCAAATCTGGGCGACTTGTGTCACTAGTTCCGTATCACTTAGCAGGAAAACAAAGATAATACTATCCTAGCATAATCAATGTCAGTTGCACTTATATTGGACACTGAAATTATCCAATTGACCAAAATCCCATCTGGGTAACTGATGATCTTTCCTGTACCACTTATGACTTAGTAATTAATTAAAAAGTTAATCATAACTGCATACCGTAATGAATGCTATGCGTGACACCTAAAATGGACATCTTCCTGTTTATCTACAAAGTGCTATGGTCACAAGTCACCCGGNGAATGCTATGCGTGACACCTAAAATGGACATCTTCCTGTTTATCTACAAAGTGCTATGGTCACAAGTCACCCGGATCGGGTATTGGTAAATTTCTTTATCCATATTACATTTAACTATTTATTAATAAGTTAATATCTAATTATTAAAAAATTAATATCAAGGTAAAGTTTCACGATATTTTTAATTGAATACCTGGTAAAAGTTTCGTTAGATATTTAACGTGAGTGCGTACGATGCTTTAGATTTTGTCATTAAAATTACTGCGTCACGTGTATGAGAAATTTCTATACTTGTATCCTGCTTGCTATAGGGTTAATTAATATACTCCAAATCAATCGAAAGCCTGATGTACAGTGAAATAACCTAACTAGTTACTTTACTCAATTAGGTTTCAACAAATTAATTAAGATTGTAAAAAGTAATCCCATGTGGAGTAAGATTATGTGGCGCAATTTACGAGATGAAAGGAGGTACTATTGTAGAACCAAAAACTAAATACCATGCTTGTGAGCAAGATCTAATGAAACGACTTATCGGCTTAGCGAAAAGAGTGAGACTTTTGCGTGGAAATTCAATACTTTCAAATTTCCCAAATGATTGACCAAACCAATTCGGTAAACCGATAAGTCGGTTCGTGAGTTTTTACTCACAAGCAGGGTATTTAATTTTGGAACTACATTAGAATGACCTATAGGTGCAACTACAAGAAAACAATATATGTACGTTCTTTGGCGTGGTGTTTAAACTATGCTCTGTATGTTGCTGCAACTAATAAGTTAAATTTAATATTTTATGAATCCGGCTTAATACCACTTAATCCGATTAGTTTAATTTACTGCTGAAACATCATCTAATATCTCATGTATGAATGCAATCTATTATGGAATATGGAACTCGGTGTAAAAATTCAACTCAACTTTATATCACAAAGCGTAGTTTAGCCCATGTCTTTTGCTGGATTGTAGAATCTTATAAATTTGGGGTAAACTTGTCTTAGTAACTTTTTTTTTTGTAAAAGTGTCAACTATTTAAGAAACAAAATTTAAGATCAGGATATGACATAAACAAAATTAATAGACTAAGATCATAATTTATTAAAAAATTGAAGTATAGTGATATTCTTTAGAAACGATTTTTGAACGCTATTTCTAAAACTATCAACATGCCAGCTGAAAAAAAAATCAGTTTATGAAACAAATTTGACCCAAATTTGTTATTCAGTTGAAGCTTTGAAGAAAGGGCATGGAGGTAAAAGCGGCTTATGATATAATGTCATACTACATTACGTCAAACTATACAAAGACAATTTAGACACCAGTGTTATGATGTTGGGTAGGAATTACTCGATCACTATACCTTACAAACTTTANATTTAGACACCAGTGTTATGATGTTGGGTAGGAATTACTCGATCACTATACCTTACAAACTTTACTCTGTTTTCTTTCCATTTATAGCCTACCCCTATTTGCATATTTTAGACATTTATTTTATATTATAATCTCTTCTACCACTATTGATCAACCAGAGACACTCCTCGAAACAGAGAAAATTTTTTAACTAGTTAAAAAATTATTAGCAAGAGCTGGCATTTGGCAACATTGGAAAAGATTCAATGGTCGAATAGTTTCTGGAAACAAATACTGAAATAAATATGCCAAAAACTNACTCTGTTTTCTTTCCATTTATAGCCTACCCCTATTTGCATATTTTAGACATTTATTTTATATTATAATCTCTTTTACCACTATTGATCAACCAGAGACATTCCTCGAAACAGAGAAAATTTTTTAACTAGTTAAAAAATTATTAGCAAGAGCTGGCATATGGCAACATTGGAAAAGATTCAATGGTCGAATAGTTTCTGGAAACAAATACTGAAATAAATATGCCAAAAACTGATTGGTACACTCTTTTCTTTATAAAATTTCTTTGAATTTGTCTAAATAACACGAATAACCCTCTATTAGTATTCTACATTATACTAGACAATGCTTCAAATATGTAAATAGTAGAAGTTGCTACAGTATAGCTGATTGACCTACACGTTTTCAATAGATTTCAAATGTTCAAAAATTCCGTGAATCTCAATTTAATTTTAAGATTACTGACAACAGTTATAATAATTCACGGGTACGGTTCCAAGGGTCAATAAGGGCACATGTTGACTTACTTCACTAGCTAGATACAAGCAACTGGAGTGAAAAACATCTGAAAATAGTTTCCAAAAAAGGATTCTACCTAAAAATGACACCCGAAATGGTCAAAGACAACTTTAGTGTTGATATGGTACTGCATTATAGAAAAACACAGAATTCCTAAAGCATTCTTTACAAAACTGGTTATTTGTTATACCTTATCAAATTGAATAAGGGCAAGATTATATGTCTAGCAGACAGGGAACCGAATACGAGAATACCACGATCTATATTAGAAGAACAAATTATGTTGACTTGGTTATTCAAATTATGTGCTAAAACTCTAAATTTGTGTGATTTTATGAGACGAGATAAAATGGAATATTACTAAATTATTAACCAAATATAAATTAACGAATTAAATCGCGAATATCCTTTTAAACATTCATACCTAATCATTGTTCTAAACGAGAACTAACACTAGAATTAGCTAGCGTCCAAAAGTTTTAATTGTAGCTAGCGTCCAAAAATTTTAATTGATTGACCAAAGTTAGAATATTTTTTGTTTTGCCTATAAAGTTAGGGTAAAATTAAAGATTATGCAAATTAGGAGAAATGCTTGGCATTCATCATTCAGGGAACCACCAAGTTTATCAGGCTGTGATGAGAATCACCCGGAAGGAATCTCCTTGTCGCATGGAAAATAGTTAAATTGTTATTCTGTGATTTTTGATATCTCAATACTTTCGGTAAGCTATCCTCCGTATAAATTGAACAACCCAAGCACCGTTGTTACTGTAATTGAAAAAAAAACTAAGAAGCTAGTTCTTAGAACCAAATAAGTTTATCTTTGGAGGTCTCGCTGATGAATCGTTAACAGTTAGATATTAAAAATGTTTATGCTCTATGAAGGTGATTTGTAAGCAATGCTTCTGGAGAGATCTTGCTCGTTTTTGATTCAGCGTATTGAGTTTAGTCATTGAAAGAAGGTTCACTTCAAAGCTCTTTTTTGGGTATACATTTAAATGTAAAACATTTGAAAATTATTTTTTTCTGAGAAGTTTCCTTCCATTGAAGTTCCTTATGTTATTATGTTAGTGTACCAAATTCTACAATAATTGTATACTAAGGTGTTAAAATACCCACTCTCCCGTCTATTATCTGCAAATTTGAAAATTTACTGAAATAAATAGCATTACGCATGTACATTTTTTTTAAATGTAAAAAATTCAAACTCAAGGAATTACTGTCGATTGACGNAAATGTAAAAAATTCAAACTCAAGGAATTACTGTCGATTGACGTGCACCAACCATTGTTTTTCAATCATCCCAAACAAGTCATAGCACTGTGAATTAATCAGTAATGGAAACAGTATAATGCAGAAGCCATTATTAATGTAGTAATAATAATCAATCAGCACACNTGAATTAATCAGTAATGGAAACAGTATAATGCAGAAGCCATTATTAATGTAGTAATAATAATCAATCAGCACACTTAAATGTAGGACTTTGTACAATTAAGAGGAAGGATCACGAAGTCGACAACCAGATAAGAGGGCATGTAATTTTTAACGGAAAAAATGAGTAGAATCCAAATCCGTTCAGTTAAATTAGAATCAGTTAAATGAGTTAAATTTCAATTAAATTAGAATTTAACTGAAATAACTACTCCAAACAAATCCCTAGGAGATTCTAGGAACCTCAAGGAATCAGGCAGCAATTTCTAAGGACAACAAGGGAAGTAGTTACTCTCTCTAGTAAACAAAAGAACGAGGACAAAGCCAATTATTATTAATAAATAATAAATACATNCAAGGAATCAGGCAGCAATTTCTAAGGACAACAAGGGAAGTAGTTACTCTCTCTAGTAAACAAAAGAACGAGGACAAAGCCAATTATTATTAATAAATAATAAATACATATACATATATATATTTACAGAGGGGTCAAATAGTGGCTACCTAGCGATCCTCATACGTCTACCCGCCACCCACGGAGATGGGCATCCAAATTCATCGCAATTGATGAGTGAATTAATTATTTGTAACNTTTAATTGATTGACCAAAGTTAGAATATTTTTTGTTTTGCCTATAAAGTTAGGGTAAAATTAAAGATTATGCAATTTAGACGAATTGCTTGGCATTCATCATTCAGGGAACCACCAAGTTTATCAGGCTGTGATGAGAATCACCCGGAAGGAATCTCTTTGTCGCATGGAAAATAGTTAAATTGTTATTCTGTGATTTTTGATATCTCAATACTTTCGGTAAGCTATCCTCCGTATAAATTGAACAACCCAAGCACCGTTGTTACTGTAATTGAAAAAAAACTAAGAAGCTAGTTCTTAGAACCAAATAAGTTTATCTTTGGAGGTCTCGCTGATGAATCGTTAACAGTTAGATATTAAAAATGTTTATGCTCTATGAAGATGATTTGTAAGCAATGCTTCTGGAGAGATCTTGCTCGTTTTTGATTTTAGTCATTGAAAGAAGGTTCACTTCAAACCTCTTTTTTGGGTATCCATTTACATGTAAAACATTTGAAAATTATTTTTTTCTGAGAAGTTTCCTTCCATTGAAGTTCCTTATGCTATTATATTAGTGTACCAAATTCTATAATAATTGTATACTAAGGTGTTAAAATACCCACTCTCCCGTCTATTATCTGCAAATTTGAAAATTTACTGAAATAAATAGCATTACGCATGTACATTTTTTTTATATGTAAAAAATTCAAACTCAAGGAATTACTGTCGATTGACTTGCACCAACCATTGTTTTTCAATCATCCCAAACAAGTCATAGCACTGCGAATTAATCAGTAATGGAAACAGTATAATGCAGAAGCCATTATTAATGTAGTAATAATAATCAATCAGCACACTTAAATGTAGGACTTTGTACAATTAAGAGGAAGGATCACGAAGTCGACAACCAGATAAGAGGGCATGTAATTTTTAACGGAAAAAATGAGTAGAATCCAAATCCGTTCAGTTAAATTAGAATCAGTTAAATGAGTTAAATTTCAATTAAATTAGAATTTAACTGAAATAACTACTCCAAACAAATCCCTAGGAGATTCTAGGAACCTCAAGGAATCAGGCAGCAATTTCTAAGGACAACAAGGGAAGTAGTTACTCTCTCTAGTAAACAAAAGAACGAGGACAAAGCCAATTATTATTAATAAATAATAAATACATTTACATATATATATTTACAGAGAGGTCAAATAGTGGCTACCTAGCGATCCTCACACGTCTACCCGCCACCCACGGAGATGGGCATCCAAATTCATCGCAATTGATGAGTGAATTAATTATTTGTAACAAATTTTGCAATCTAATTTACCTTGACAATTAAGATTTTTGCAAAATTCATAAATCATACTGCATTTCATTCAAATGAAGGACGAATGACATTAAGTATAAAACGGGCGTTGGTAATTATGTTCTTTACAACATAGTCGTCACGAATAAAATGAAATAAGCAATATGGAGTGGCCGGCTCGGATGTCTGATTTGAACCCACTTGATTTTTTTTGAGGTTACATGAAGTCAACCATATTTAATTCCTCTCGTCCAGTCAGTATTCAGGACCTCAAAATTCGAATTGATACTTTCATTGCAACTTTGAATAATAACTATCANCCTCGTCCAGTCAGTATTCAGGACCTCAAAATTCGAATTGATACTTTCATTGCAACTTTGAATAATAACTATCAAATGCAACAGAACGTGAGACAAGCGTTTTCCGCTCGTCTAGATCATTGTTTGGATATGGATGGTGGTAATTTTGAACAAATGATCCATTAACACAGATTGTTACGTTATCAACTTCATAATTCATTGTGGACATTATTAATTTTCAGCTAATTCAGGCAAGAAATGTTTTTTTAAACAGACTGAGAATCCACTAAGCGTCTACTACAAAAAAAAATTTATGATGCCCACCTGCGTGTTTTAAATTTTGGGTGATGAATAAAACAGTGTGTGAAGTGAGGATCGCTAGGTAGCCACTATTTGACCCCTCTGTACATTCGACTAGAAAACTCTTATAATTTATTAAATCGACATTTAGGGCCGGATTTAAGTAAACCACTCAAACTCAAGTGACTGATTTGTGAGTAATTTGGAGTCTAAACTGGAGTGTGGTGAGAGCTGCTTCGAATCTCAACTCCAAATCCCATGCCACATCAATTGAAAAAACTCGTTCTTGAATACCAACTCTTTTCTCAAAGAATTACTCAAGTCGAGCCAACCCAAACACTCACTCAAGTGGTGTACCTAAATCCGGCCCTTAGACCTTGTGCTCATTCTTCAAACAAGCATTTTTTGTTTGGAGATGAGAATGTTTTTTTACTCAACTGCTAATTCAAATAGTGACTTACCATTAATGACCATATCTAAATATGTCATTCTGCTCAATCCATCATATGTTAATTCTCCATTGTTTGCACTCAGAGCATAATTAATTTCTTCTCTTAGCTTCTCTTGTATATCCTGGTGCAGAGCTAGTAGGTATGCACAGAACAATAGGAGCGACTGGAGTGTATCGAACCCGGCGAGTATGAAGAGAATGCAATTTGCCACAATCGCATCGTCATCCAACAAATCTGCAGGTGCTATTTTTCCATCTTCAGTACTAGGCTTTATCATAGCGTCCTTCTCAAATGCTTCCAACTCTCCATCATCAAATTTTAGTTTCCCCGCTCGTGCTTCAAGCATTAGTTGGACAAAGTCATCACGTTTTTCTCCTGTCGCTTGCCGGTGTTGAATCGATGATTTAATTGCGTTAGAAAAAAATTCCGTTATCTAAAAATGAATTCAGTTATTATCATATAATCATATTGGGTGCAATAGGTAACGTCCTGCACAATTTTCCAGAAATGACGTATCTTCCTTACCAATTGGAAATTTAGACCATATTTCCTAAAATAACTTTTGTGTATTTTTGATGTGAAAAACGAACGGTCAATTAGACCTGTTTACTTGATATTTCATAGTATGCAAGATTTAGCCGTATGCATCGTATGCAACAGGTTGTAATTACAAAAATGTGAAATTTTATGCAACTTATTTCTGAAAAATTGTGAAAATATTTCCTTAAAACGTGATCATTAATTAAATATTTTTGTTTTGTTTGGTTAGATATATCAGTTTTTTGAACCACACGCCCCAAAATATTTAAAATAATGAAATGTTTTGTTTGAAACGTTAACACAAAATATTAGTACTAGATGGTGATTTGATAAAACATTTCGATGGTTGAATTAACTAGATTTGTGCTTCCATTCTACAAATATTCGTTATAAATTCGTCATGCTTCGGCTATATAACGGAGGATAAGTTAACATAAAAATTTTGTCTGCTGGAGTACGATCCTACCTCCTTAGGTTATGTGTACTTAATGCAATCCCTATTGTGCTACAAAACTGATTGGGGAAGTGGTATTTTAAACTTTGATTATATGATGATGACCCACTAGTTATCAGGGTCCTGTGCCACAATCACTGACATTTTGACAGTGACATATTGACATATCGGCAGTTGGCATTGACAGGAATGCTAAAATAACGCGCCACGAAAAAAATGTCATATTCAAGGATTTTTGACACTTGTCAAACNTTTTGGGTGATGAATAAAAGAGTGTGTGAAGTGAGGATCGCTAGGTAGCCACTATTTGACCCCTCTGTATAATACCAATATAAGATCATATATAGTTCTTGGTAACGTTCGTTATATCAATAAGGGATCACAGATCTTTTGGTAACATTAGTTACACCAGTAGGATAACAGATTTCTTGGTATTACAGTGGATCACGCTTATAAGACTTTCCGATATAAGACTAATTCGGTTACTAAACCAAATTTTGACCCACTTTGTTTGGAATAATGTATTTGACATAGGGAATATCGTGCTATAAGACGAACGGTTATAAGACCAGAACGGATATACCATCCGAATTCTAAGCACAAGTTTGTGATAAGTGGCTCTATTATCTGTATAAGTCCAAGACATGCGCAATCTCGACATTTTTCTTTTCCCTTCTTCTTTTTAAAAGCTAACCATGTGCTCGGGCATACTAATTCCTTTCCACAAACATCTTTTAATACTTTTCACACTTAAATTCATAAATGCATAAGGTCACTGATTTTTAAATTGGATAAAGTAAAGAAATTAAGCTCTTATTTGTTATCCTAACAAATTTAAATAGGTGACCAGAAATCTAGAAAAAGACAAGCAGTTGCAGCTATACATGGATTAACCATAGGTTAGTTCAAACACTTATGTTTACGGTCAGCTTAGGCAGCAATAGAGATACAAATTTAACAATCAACAAAAATTGTATATAGAATTAACAAGGTATTGTCCCGTTTTTTCATCCGTCCTGCCTCAGAAAGCATAATTCTAATTGGCATGCTATGTATACAGCCGGTCTGAAATTAATTTAGCTTATGGGAAGTTACTTATGACACGATGGTATTTGCTAGAGAAATTGTGGATAAGTTAATTTCGGACAAATGAGCCATAAACCAAATTCCTTTTGGTGGAAGTGTTTACGGTTTCAGAAAGATCGTGTAAAACTAGAACAACAAAGGAAATAAAATCATGGCTCTACGATCACTAGTACGAAATTCATGATTTTTTGAAAATAGAAATTGTTTGGTTCCATGTGATTTCACCAAAAGTGAATTGGCCAAACGTTAATTCTACAACAAGTGAATTGACCAACAAACGGTAAAAATAATGAAAAAGCAATTTTGATTTACGCTTCTAACAGTTGTCAAATTTTGCATTATTTGTACAAAAAATTACTTCCTGGTATTAAGGCAAGTAAGTATGAAATGAGAAGTGATGCCTGTTACAAGGGATACTAAAGTTTACCTAGCTCTTTATCATCACGTTGGTGGAAAAAGTTTCCACGAACCGTTCGGTAGAAAATAAAAACATAGCAAGAATACTTTTTAGAAATTCAAAATATTTAAATAATTGTGTAAATGCTAACCAGTTTTTGACTTGAACGTCGACTCTATCATGCGAAAAAGTACAGAAACCTAGATTCCAGATTTCTTAACATAGTCCTAGACTATTAAAACCGAAGTATGTCACAATATTTGCTTAATCTTGCTCATAATGTTACGATTTTCGCCTAATTTCAAATTACTACAGAACTAAGAATGAAAAAACATGATTACTTTTAAGGTTTTAATTTCTCTTTTGCATCTACGTTTTCCCGAATTATTTTATCGAAAATACGTAGTATCGCTGATATTTCACAGCAGTAAACCGTTAATCAATATTCCGTTTTGTCTATATTTTTCACTTGTTGGTCAATTCAAGTGTTGGCCTATTTACGCGTTGGTCAATTCACGGTGTTGGCAAATTTACCTGTTGCTGAATTCGCAGTGTTGGCCAATTCATATGTTGGTTAATTCACGTATTGGCTATTTCACTTTTGGTGAATTCACTAGAAATAAAATCTTTGGATGTTTTTTTGAAACGCCCATCTCTTACATTGTCTCAAAACAACATACACGAAGGATCAATATGTTAGGCAATATTCGCACTTAAATATCTAATATAAGTGTACCCCTCGTTCGAATTGGCATGGATAACCCATCTCAATCTGATTACACATGGAAATTCACTAAAATACTCCAATATAAATCATAATTTTCTCAAATTTTGACCTAATTGCCAATAATCGATGTTTCAAGATTGATTAACGTTCAAATGCCGACCGGTAGTCTTGGTTAAGAGTATGTTACATAATGCACCGTGTACATTGTTGAGTATTTATAGAATTTATGACTTGACTTATAGACTCTGCTATTCGAATACCGGGGGAGGGGGGAGGGGCAGAGAGGGGAGAGGGTGGGAACTGTTCAATTAAGGAATCTAAAAATGTATAAAATTTTAGATGAATATAAAAATGAAATCCACACTAACCCAGGGAAATTACTTCTACTCTACTTCAAATTTGCCTACTACACTGGAATTTGTCCTTACCGCATTGAATTTGATTCTGCATTCAACAAGTGTCACCTTGTACAAAGTTTAAAACAGAAGGTAATTAACAAAACTCTCCGGATTTCATATATCAAAACCGTAATATTTTTGAGCAAATTTTAGTAAAATACTTACGTTTCCATTTGATATACTAATATATTCTAAGACTTGTTTCATTTAGTTCCCTCAATTGTTGCACTAACCACATTTCAGCAGTGCTGTTTTAAAATTAAATAGATTTGTTTTCAGTTGATATTTGTTATGATTAAATTTTACGGTAACTTGTCGTTTTAAATTTGAAGGAATTTCCAACTTTGATGAAAATTGGTAATTTTATGACTATAACTGATGAAGTTTAAATGGATAATAAACTCCAATGTACTGGAAATAAAATTACAAAGAAAAGTTATTTCAGGTTTTAGACTGTAACTGACAGATTTGAAAAACTTACAAAGCTGTGGATAGTTTAAATTTTATTTTATCGACAGGTTTTATACACATTTATTATTATGCTCACGTTACTTCAATTCATCAAATTGTTCAGAGACACTTTTAATAAAAATATGAGCAAGGAAGAAGCATATTTTGCAACTTCGGATGTGTATGGGCATTTCATGGCATGGTGTTGCTTTATGTTTACACTGTGGAGAAAATCGACAAATTTTCAAAACCTGATTATCCAATACAATCAAGCGGAATATACTTATAAATGCTGTATAAACTACCAATGCAAAATAAAGGTTAGTTAACAACATTTACACTTTAAATAATTGTATGTCTTATGGTACGTTCAGACCAAAGAAGCAACACAACTTTCGATGTGTCTGTGAGTTGCTCACAACTTGAAGCGTGTTGTTGCACATTCACGTACATCTAAATAGCTGCTTGCTCGCATTTACAAAATCCTGTTAAGAAAAATTGCGAAACAGACGTAATCAAAGGTGTAGAAATGTCTGCGATTTTCAATTCAAACACTTTTGCAACAGTTGCATGGACGAGGAGTCTCAATCGTACTTCAACGAAGCAATAAACGCTTGAAATTTGAAATGGTTTCGGACAAATATTCCAGTAAAAAGTGTTACGCCACAATTTACTAACAATAAGTAATAATGACTAAAGTTAAAAATAATTGGCTCGATCCAAAACTTTATACCAAATTAATACATACCCAAGAATACCCTTCCATTCTCATGGCTTTAGTCTCCAATCCAGGTTCTGATGCCTCTAAATAATAACTCAAGGAAATATAATATTACAAGTTCAGCTAATTAATAGTGAATTCGGTTGTCGCTGTGTCGACACAGAAATTGTCGTTATTAATTCTTTAGTAATAGAAATCACTTTCACTCATCATATTCATCACAATAAAATGGAGAACATTTCCATTGTTTATAAACCGGAAATAATGGAAATCAAATGGAAAGGTTTTCCACTTCTTTGCAAAAACAACCAATCATAAGATGCATGCAATTTATTCACAATTTTGGGCTTGCTCAGACAAACTTCACAAAAAGATTATGCAGCCACTTTTTATCCGCCGCAGGAAGTTACAGGATAAATAAGATCATCCTACTTGTTGAGACTACTTTTCAAAAGTTAAAGTTGTCACAATAAGTTGTTGCAGGGGATCTTTATAAATTCAAATATACATCTCATGAAAAGTTGTAATGTTTTTGCAGAAATCATCACTTTTTTGACCTATGCGATCGCTATTTTATTCACTCTGAGATTCTAGCGAATATAGGCACAATCTTCAGATATGATCAAAAACTGTTAAATATTCCTTTTTTTTTTGAAATATATGTAGGTCAAATTTTATGTGACACTTTTTTTCGGGATTGTAACCTTTATATCGTCATTCTCATATTTCCTATCTACGGTCGAAAAACATGATTGAAACTTATCAAATTATTACTACAATCAGACATTGGAAGGACAGCATTTATTTTTTTTAACAGCTTGCGACATTTCTGATTATGAACACATTGTAGCAATAGTATATCAATGGGCACTAATTTACNGATCAAAAACTGTTAAATATTCCTTTTTTTTTGAAATATATGTAGGTCAAATTTTATGTGACACTTTTTTTCAGGATTGTCACCTTTATATCGTCATTCTCATATTTCCTAACTACGGTCGAAAAACATGATTGGAACTTATCAAATTATTAGTACAATCAGACATTGGAAGGACAGCATTTATTTTTTTAACAGCTTGCGACATTTCTGATTATGAACACATTGTAGCAATAGTATATCAATGGGCACTAATTTACTCAAATTTGGTAACCACGGCTTGTGAGTTCCTCCTCATTGTATCTGCAGCATCAATGATGATGGCGCTGAAAGCAACAGAAGCTAACTTAGTTGACTGTTCAGATTCACAGGTATATTGATTATACTGATTTTCATTTAATTTACAATAATGTTACTGTGCGTTAATTTTGCAAAAATTTGAGGGCTACCACTTGTATTCTCTGCTTAAAACTGTCTCGCAAATCAACAACAACGCAGTGGGGACGACAGTTTTCGGATTTGTGTTTGGATATATTCCTTCACTGATGTACAATATACCAACCCTTGTTCAGTCATTAAGGACCCTTCGATTTTGTCTGTAAAAGTATTGCGATTACAACAACTTTTGGATTTTTAATCATGGCGGCAGTTGTGACTAAACGGGTAAAATTCCTCATAAAAGATTTATATACAGTGAACTTCTGTCACAAGACATATTTTGAGCCCAGCAAAATAAAGGTCTTATAACGTTGTAAATTCATTACCCTTTGTCCAAACAGTCAAAACATATAGTTAGATTACCTTTTTGTTCCCATATATAGGTGTCCCACAAACGAAGTGCACTGTATTTAGTAAATTAATACTTTGAAGAACATACTAGGAAAGGTTTGTAAGTAAATGACACACTTTGACATTTACTCGCAACAATTTATTAAGTTCAACCAGTTTTTCAACAATCAAGACCGTTATAATGCTTCTACAGATAATCGTATCAACCAAATGGACTGGCATCAATGAGTACTTTCCAACACAATAGTGTTCCACCAGGCTCCCAAATTTCAAATATATTGAAGCTTAAAACTCATAAACCAAAGCTCGACTCTTTTTAAGTCTGAACCTTTGTCAGTTAAGCATCTCCGAATTTTAGTAAACGTACACTTCAGGTAGGGTCTTTATCGAAAGAGTCGACAAGCCAGGCTGATGAACCTTGAACATTGGGTCATGAGTCAAATCTTTGTATCTTTATTTTACTACTTGCAATAAAAATAATTTATTTTGAGGAACTACTTATGTAGAAATACAAAATTTCAAAAACTTTTGTGATCACTATAACTACCATGCAAGTGTAGTTAAATAAAGTGAAGCTCATTCATACAAAATGGAAACATTCATACGATTTGCATTTTATCAAAAATTTCCCAATTTTATATTTCCTAATTTCCCTCCATATTGTGCCTCACTGTATAGGAAGGATTCATTTACGGAAGATTAGTCGCTTTTGTAAATAGTTTCAATTATCTAAAGAGTCGACTCATGTATAGATTAGTAGAGTAGTACTTTGCGCTCCTCCTGAAAAAAGCTTCAGTCTCAGAAGCTACGGTTCTGGACTATATTCAGAAATTTCATCTAAAGTCAAAAATGTCGANCGCTCCTGAAAAAAGCTTCAGTCTCAGAAGCTACGGTTCTGGACTATATTCAGAAATTTCATCTAAAGTCAAAAATGTCGAGCTTAAAAGAGCCTGGGAATGAGTTTGAACCTTCCGGAAAACTATACAGTCCACCTAGGTCATAATCATAGATAACAAAGTAGCTGCTGTTTGTTGTAGTACACATTTTACCTTGGGAACATGCCCGCTCGAAACTGCAGTCGTTTCGGTCATCTAATAAACGTATTGCATTGACACAAGATAATTTTTTAACGTTTCTCTCAATAAAATTACTTAAATACAACCGAAATAAGTGTAGGAAATTTTCAGAGGAGTGACCAACATGTCATTAGCAATGTCTACGTAATCGTTTAATATAATTCAGGTTTCTGAAATATTTGAGAAATGGATGACTACACAAAATAACTTTTTGCGCCACAATGAGCCATATTTAACAATGCTGCTATATGAGCTTTCCANTCATTAATATAATTCAGATTTCTGAAATATTTGAGAAATGGATGACTACACAAAATAACTTTTTGCGCCACAATGAGCCATATTTAACAATGCTACTATATGAGCTTTCCAGACAAGAAGTTGGATTTTCAGCAGCTGGAATAATCAAACTTACCCTGTCATTTCTAGGNTACGTAATCGTTTAATATAATTCAGGTTTCTGAAATATTTGAGAAATGGATGACTACACAAAATAACTTTTTGCGCCACAATGAGCCATATTTAACAATGCTGCTATATGAGCTTTCCAGACAAGAAGTTGGATTTTCAGCAGCTGGAATAATCAAACTTACCCTGTCATTTCTAGGAGCGGTAAACAAATAATTTATACTGGTTGCTTAAATAATTGTATTAATACGAATTTGAATTCTAACAACAGGTTATCAGCTTGGTGTTGACATTTTTTGTTGTCTTGATAGAATCAGGTAAAATTGTTAACTAACATCTATTTGTAATAGAATCATAATTTCTATCATGAACGTAATTTAATTGCACATCAATAAAGCGAATAAGCACTCAATTATGCCCACCTAACACCATAAGATTGTAGAAATAAGCACACGTTATGTAGTTTCTAGTGTTGCATTTGGTTTAGTTTGAAGCAACAATGGTAAGAGAGATTAATATGTGGTATTACCATTTAAAAATATTATTTATATAAAAAGAAGTATATGAATCAAAATTTAAATAAATAGTTTGTCTTTTTCTGTTTATGTGATAACACTGTTTACTGTCACGAAATTAATTCACAATAAGAGAAAATTCAGATTGGGAAACATTTGTCGCTGGTTGAAAGTGACAGTAACGGACATCGTTTATTATTTGAATAATTTGGCTTTGGAATTGTGACATACATTTGTTGAAGTCCATGTTTCTAACTACTAAATATTCGGAATGATGTCAATAGGTGTCCAAAATGTATTAAGTAGATAGAAAATTTGCTAATTTATTTGTATTATTGAACAGAAAGATTTTATTCAAATTAACCCATCAATTCATTGAGACTGTCTTGACAATATTAAATGATTGAAAGTTTTTTCTGCAATCTGACCTAGAAATTAATGGCTTGGTCACATTCCATAAGAAATTTTCAATTAGCTAATTGGCTAATTAAATTTCAAGAAGCTAATTAGCCATATAGTTTTTAACTACTATTTAATCTATTATATTTATTATTATATTAGTTTTAACTACTAGTTGTCCCATTAAGATGAATAATAATTTTGAACGGCTGTGAGTCCACTTCTTTCATCTATTCCAAATGCATCATCTTGTTTCTATAATTAAAGGAGTATGATTTACAGATTAAGGTACTAGTTTCCAACGAATTCATCAAGATTAGATAAAACAAGATAAAGAATAATCACTTTTAAAGTTAACACAAATGTCCACATTACAGACTTTCTGCTGCACAAATTTTAGTTCAATATAATCAAAGCAAAAAGCATTAATTAGAACATATCTACTGAAACATTTTAAAGTCTGTTGCAAGTATGTCAAATAATGATGTAAGAAATTATAAGATCTTTCAAATACAAATATCCTACTCAAAAATTAACTAAAATAGCAGCATCAATTAGCTTATGTTTTCCATTACAAATCAATGTTTCGAACAACATTTGACACTATAAACTCAGCATTTGAAGATATTACTGCCACAACATAAGATTAAAGATTTTTTGCTAATTTTGTGAAATTGAAGTTGAGTGTAGAATTTACTTGACCCTGCAACTAGTTCATAAATATGTCACGTATACTTCCTCTATTCCAGCTCCTTTAGTTATAATTTGAGTCCAAAAAAAGTAATTTTTTGGTATACCATAACAACACAATTTGTATTGGGTTTATAACCAGCACCAGAGACAAACGCGATCAAATTTATTTATTGTTTTAAACGAATCTAGGGACGCTAATTGTTAAACTAAGACTAACAGATATCTCGCAAATGAGCTCAAAAATATTGCTTTACAATAGTATAAATTTACAAAAAATTTTCGAACCTAAGCTTATTATGGTTCAGACATCCGAATTTTAATGACATTACAAAATGTAATTTGATACAAAACCGGTTTACATAAGGACTATTCATGGTTAGTGAAGTTTTTGAAAGAAAGACTAAATATCACAAGTAACTCCATATGAGATTATATATGTATATCAGAATATATAGAACTTAATTTTCGAAATGATAATGGAGATTTTCATAATGAGTGATGCTGAGCGTTAGCAAACATGGCGTCATCCCTCCCCCCCTTCTGAGAATTTCGATTTTCATTTAACGATTAACGGTCTGTACTTTAACTTTCCAAAGCTTTGAACAGAATAGAACATATTGGAATAGAATGATTTCGTGTGTTTTAAATTTTTAGCAACTAGAAAAAGTACAAAACGTTTACCTATTTAGACAAAAATGGGACTAGTCATTTTTACCGAAACATTTTCCTCCGAAAATGTTTTCTTTGACGGGAGGGAAAAGTGGGGATGGAATAAACATGGAACAATACGGAACAAACAATAAACTACGGGATAAACATAATCACAGTAGACCTTCAGTCATTGAGTCTACTTTAACTGATTGAATCAAATCCAATCACTTGAATCCGAGCTGACATCGTCGTCGTACAGGGACCAGTTGGGTTTGGTCTAGAGACTCCGTAATTTGATTGACTGGACGTATTTTGTTCGACTTCAGAATTTGCTACTAAAGCATAGGGTGGAGGTTGGTCTGACTAAAAGAAAAAATGTAATAAAAAATCAAAAAAATGAAATAGTTAAATTTCCAATAATGACGCAGACTAAAGAAAATGCAACAATAGTTGAAGAAAGAGTGAAAAAAAATGACTGCTGAATACAGGGTTAAATTAAAAGATGCCGACCAATCTATCCAGTCAGAGTCTACTCTAGNATAAAATGAAATAGTTAAATTTCCAATAATGACGCAGACTAAAGAAAATGCAACAATAGTTGAAGAAAGAGTGAAAAAAAAATGACTGCTGAATACAGGGTTAAATTAAAAGATGCCGACCAATCTATCCAGTCAGAGTCTACTCTAGAACCAAATTATAAATAAAATTTGTGAGAGTTTTAATTGACTGACTCAATCTTAGAGTAATTGGTACGAAAGTATATTGCAGTATCTTTTACTGTTGTATGTTTTTAAATTTACAAAATGAGAAACTATTTCTTTTTTTGTGGAACAAATATATATGGAATATAAAATATATATATATTATAATATATAATGAGTCAATTCAAAATAAAGTAGTGTTCTATAGTTTAAAATTTTAATGGCAGCGGAATATCTTCTAGCAGTGATACCAAATACAGAGTACCACACAAAACACTTAAATGGATGAAAATAATTCTCAAAGATTACTTTGAGAATACCTGGGGGTTTAAGAAATATTTGGTACGAAAGATAGGTCGGAATTGAAAATTTAGCGATCACAATTTTATGTAGTGTTGCAAATTTATTTATGAATTTACGATTCTATACTAACGTAAGTTCCATTTCAAAAACAATTTCACTACATTTAAAAGAATCGCGTAATATGATTTAACCGATTTTACATGTCAAAATTCAAAATCAGAAATTTCGGAATATTTTAAACTCGACTGAGTTACATTATTTACATATAATTCATAATTTATATTCATATTTATTGACATATTCTTGGACTTGAAAAAAGGTTGTTTTTTATCCAAATAAAAATTTTATAGTAAAGAATAAGCAAAGCAGTAAACTAGTACAACGAATAATGTCTCCGAGNATGTTGTTTTTTATCCAAATAAAAATTTTATAGTAAAGAATAAGCAAAGCAGTAAACTAGTACAACGAATAATGTCTCCGAGTTAGAAGAGTCAAAACTTCTGATTTATTGAAAATTAAGTGTTTTNACTGAGTTACATTATTTACATATAATTCATAATTTATATTCATATTTATTGACATATTCTTGGACTTGAAAAAAGGTTGTTTTTTATCCAAATAAAAATTTTATAGTAAAGAATAAGCAAAGCAGGAAACTAGTACAACGAATAATGTCTCCGAGTTAGAAGAGTCAAAACTTCTGATTTATTGAAAATTAAGTGTTTTNGAAACTAGTACAACGAATAATGTCTCCGAGTTAGAAGAGTCAAAACTTCTGATTTATTGAAAATTAAGTGTTTTCGAAAATATTTCTGAGACTACTTTAGTAACATGATAGACGTTGCAGGATAATGTTGTTAAACATTCAATTTTCAATTAATCATTACTTTCGACATTTCTATCCCAATGCATTGTTTAAACACACCGCCACTTTCCCATTTTGTTACATGTAAAATAATTTAAACCAAAAAATAAATTTTTACGCAATAAAAACTGGACATAATTTTTTCCGAGGACTTTCTCCAGCAAAGAGTACTCAGCGAAAAGTATATTCTCACTCGTCTATAAATATTTTTACCACTGTTAATCATAATATTTCAATATTTAATCAGATATACGGCAGATATGGTTACCAAATTTTTATGACCGTTTGGCTGTACTTGAGTAAACTGAGCTAAAATTGAACAGCAATTAGAAAACCACTTCAATGCCGACGTTTGAATACATTAACTCCGCAAGTGTGAAAGGTTGTATTTTTCATCGTATTTCTTTTTTAATTTTAATCGTTTATTTTCTAAACCCGATCAGTGCATTAAATCTCAATTCTACAGTGTGTAGATTTAATAGTTGATCATCTGTCTTCTATTTTAAATGTCTGATTACACCGTGACATCATTGGCAAGGAAATTATATTTATAAAGTTTTCAAAAAGATACAATGCAATGGCCAAACTACTTACGAATATATAACTAAATTGNAGGTAAGGAGTCTACTGTCTCATTTATGAGTACAGTAGTGGGGATTGAGTCTTATGCTCAAATCCCCACAAATTATATTTATAAAGTTTTCAAAAAGATACAATGCAATGGCCAAACTACTTACGAACATATAACTAAATTGANAAATTATATTTATAAAGTTTTCAAAAAGATACAATGCAATGGCCAAACTACTTACGAACATATAACTAAATTGATACTATTTTCTTTTCCTTTATAGTATTCTTTACGATTTTATCATGAAACCTAGATGAAATGGTAGGTACTAGATATGAAAGTACAATAGATTCGAATTAGATTGGTTTTCGCAATTTAAAAATAGTTACGCGTGATTGTTTAAAACTAACTTGACTTTTATGAACTCGTACAATGGATTTCATAAACAGTGACATAATGATAGCTGGAATAGGAAACTGTCATCTTTCTCATGGCTAGCATTTGTATGTGAAATTTAAGTGGCAAACCTGTGTTGTGGTTGAAACTGGAGTTTCTTCCAATATGTTGAGTCGTCCTTCAATCGTCGTTAGTCCATTGGTTGCTTCAATCAATCTTGCTTCAAGTAAGCCAATCCTGTCTAGGATTTTTTGAAATAAGTACAATAGCATAAAAGTTAATACCAGGAGAAAGCCGATTATTAATCCTACAATCCACTTCAGAACCTGTTTGAATAGAATTGTTTTAAATGAATACGTAATTTTACTTATTAGTATGAGTCAAATAATTGATTACCTGTATTGGATTCATATTCTTAATGATCTTTCTCTTAACTATAATGATTTGCTTGAGCGTTTAAGGAACCGTAGCCGAAAAAAAAATATTGAAAATAGGAATAAGTGAGACAGAATTATTTTGTCTGAATAAAGTTCAAAATGTTAAACTATTCCCTGAGGGCAATGGTAAAGGGACCTTAGTTTATATTTAGATTTAGATTTAACAAAGACAAAATCCTTTCGATGTTTGTGATATTCCTTGTCTATACAATTGTTATCATGTTAATATGGATAATTTAAGCAAATCGTAATTTTTATTAGTTGTGTCGCTCGGATAAATCATAACATCACCTCAAGTTTCATTTTAGAAAACTTATAATTAGGATCTATAATTGTCCTTTATTTTCTGGAGACAATGTAATTTTGGTAATACTTTGTTTTTAGTATATTCATTAGTTTATCTATAATTGTGATTGGATTTACGTTTTCAATTTTATGTACCCATTATGAATATAATAGCTTCCTCGCTCATAGCTAGTATTATGTGCGATAGCAGAGTAACCATTCAAACTTTAGCGGGATCCTAGCAGCCTGATTTCACATATATTTCTATTTGGTGTGTTAAAAAACTCTGTTTGTTGATGCTAACTGCTGCCTCCAATTTTTGGGCGTCAACTTCGTGGATGAAAAAACTTCATACTATTAAAGTTCTGTGTAATACATCTATTTGCCGAGATACCGTTCTACCGATTGACCTGGTCTCATATTAAATCAACTTTGTGCAAATTGTACCAAAAACTTTTAATTATAACCTAAGGGTTTTCACCTAAACAAGAGTAAGAATACTAATTCATGGTAATTTCCGAAGTTCAATGATCTTGATTCTGTTGCTTCGTAACTACAGAATTTGATTCCAAATTTGCTCCGTTTTATATATTATTCAATCTTTCCATGACTTTGCCTCCGGTTGTCTTCTCAGCCTATATGCGTTTCGTTGTTCACTTGGCTAACAACATAGCTATGAGAGATTTATGCGACCACTATGTCCTCTGTCCAAATTAAACTGTATAATTCCAATTATCGCAACTTTGAAGTCAACTTCTTCAGAGTCGCTTGCCTTTACTTGTGACTCAAAAAAGCTATTCATGGAATACGTTGTAAAGCATCATTTATTTATTGTTGGATGCAAGGCGCAAGTGATTGGGCATCTATTATATCAAATATTTCCAGACTACTTTGAAATAATAGGTTCCCCCGAAATACAATTCGATGGTGAAAAAGCGACCATAAGTGAGTATAATATATGATACATAATATATAAAAATTTTAAATTGCGCCATTAGAATAAATATCTCTCAAAAGATATTTATTCTAATGGCGCAATTTAAAAATTTTTGTAAATTCTTCAACGTTTTTTGATGAAGAGTTGTTATTCGGAGTGTTCTGAGGTCCTTTGTCTCAAGGAAATCATTCATTAAATATTCGTCGCACCAAATGTTAGTCAAACGGAAAGATCATCACACTGAATGTTTGTCAAACGGAAAACATTTTAGGCTCTTTGTTACGTAAATTTTTTGTGGGAAGAACAATCGCCAATGAATTATGTTGAGACGGAAGGTCATGAACACACTTTGAGCGAAAATATTATAACAACTTTCCAAAATTANAATTTTTGTAAATTCTTCAACGTTTTTTGATGAAGAGTTGTTATTCGGAGTGTTCTGAGGTCCTTTGTCTCAAGGAAATTATTCATTAAATATTCGTCGCACCAAATGTTAGTCAAACGGAAAGATCATCACACTGAATGTTTGTCAAACGGAAAACATTTTAGGCTCTTTGTTACGTAAATTTTTTGTGGGAAGAACAATCGCCAATGAATTATGTTGAGACGGAAGGTCATGAACACACTTTGAGCGAAAATATTATAACAACTTTCCAAAATTAGATTTTTTTATTAAAAACTATTTCTCCAACAAACGCGTACGCTACAAGTAACTCATCACTTTTGTAATTTGTCCAGCAGTGTACTTCCCTATGATCATAGTTCAGAATCTAGAAAGTTTATTTGTTGAGAAGGATTATGCAGGATCAGCAGCGACTAATTGTAACAATGGTTTAGGAGAAATTAGGTTAAAATTAAGCACTCGAGGTTATGTATTTTCTGCTCCTTTTTCCTATCTACCATGCGTTTGCAAACCAAATAGCAAAAAACTGTAATTTTGTTTATGTTCTCTAGTAAACAGCATGTCCAGCTGTTTAGTAGTAAAAAGTTTTCGCGGTATGGCTTCCGAATGCATATTGTATTGTGCATCACGGGCTATTCATTCTAAGTCACAAAAATTCTTAATTATAACCAAAATGCTCAAAATCCCCCTGCCCCCACATTTAAGATAGGCAATATTTGTTTACTTATCCCACTGTGACTTTCGTCTTCGGTTTAATTTTCTATTGTTCATTCCATTTTAACAAAATTCACAAAGTTTGTGAATTTGTTTTTCAAACTTGAAACTATGTAAAAATTTCACATGTCCATTTTTTCACATTTCACGGGTTCAACTGACTCTTGAAGTTGTGAGCACAATTTAACATACTAAATTAAGTATTTTCAAATTGGAATTTAAATATACCGGGAATAGCAAAAGTCTCTATACATGAAGGAAATGAGTTCGCTGTGAGTTGTAATGGAATAAGATAGGGGGTTTCCAACCCCCTAATTTTTTGTGCATATCTTTTTCAATTAAAACTTTCTTCATGTATAGAGACTTCTGCCCCTCCCTGTATATATATATATTAGGGATGTGTCGAATGGCGTTTTTTAGATATTCCCGAATACGAATATTTCCTGAAGACTAACTACTCCCGAATATTCCCGAATAATCTAAAAACGATAAAATAATTAAAAATTTGTTCTTTGTTTAATTTTTCTCCACGACATGATCACATGAGACAGAAACATCAATCCAAAAACGTAGTTCACATACCATCTCATTGTCCTTGTTGTTTCAAATTCACATTTGAATTAATAATTTTCTAATTAATTTTCTAATTATATCATTTCAAACGCGACTAAATAGTGAATCGGATTCAGGTAAGCAATAAGCATTAGATTAACAGTTTAAAACTCATGTTTCAATTTAGGTACTCTGCTTCCTGAATACAATAAATTGTTATAATGTTGCTTTTGTGCACGATGTTTATAAAAGTATCCTTTATAAGAACATTCGGGTTATAAGAGCAGAGTTTTGCGGGTTTGGTTTGCTCCAATGCATTTAGCATGGGACATTAACGCGTTGTAAGAACAACGTATATAAGAGCAAAACGGTTATAAGAACTATCTTTTGCTGGATAATTTTCGAAGCGGGAGTTGGATATAAGAGCAAAAGTCAAATCTCAAACAAAAATAATCTTTTTACATCTTCAATTTCTAAAAGTACCACTTGAAATCATTTCAGTTGAAATGTCGTTCTTGTAAAATTTTTACAAAAATTTAAATAAGAATTAAATAATTGCGATTTTTGACGAAATTGTCGACGATAATTACAGTCGATAACTTTATTTAAGATCTTTACTATAGTATGGATTTTCTTTTTATAAATTTTGAAAAAAAAATTGTTTTTGCCATATACTTTTTATAAGAACATCCTGCTCTTATAAGCGTTGTAAGAACAAACGGTTATAAGAGCAGCATTTTCAGGCGACGGAGGGTAGCTCTTAATAACCGTCGTGCACATATTTCACAAAAGTCATTAAACAAACTTGTTTTTCTTAATTTCATATCAATGATTCCTAAGTGCAACTATTCCCGAACACAGAGACCAGTATTCGGGAATAGGAATATTTAGGAATAGTGAAATTTCTAGCTATTTCTAGACGAATATTCGTCCCAACGAATATTCGGCACATCCCTAGTAGAATTCAACACTTTTCACACATTCCTCAATGGAACAAAGCATATACTACTGCTGCATTCTAGTATCATTAAAGTCTTTATTTATCGAGAGCAGCGAATCTGGAGGTGTTTATAACAGCGTCATGTGTGTCTATCCGCGCCGACGCAATGTCTATGATTAGCTGCTTCGGCGTTAATTAGATAGTTCGGAATATTTCAACCAATTGAAATGATTGTCAGCAGTCAAGCGTTGGAACAATCCAGACTTATGATTGCTTCAAAAATGAATTAAAGCTGCAATTCGAGATTATACTTTTAGATCATTTGATGCATAATTGGTTTTAAATGACTCCACTAAAATTATCAATGCACTATTTATTAGTTGTTTGTTTTTATATTGCTGTACCTCGTCATCTTCTAACAATCTCTATTTGCTTCTGAAATTCTGCCTCTGTTAAATCAAGAATTTCTCTTTAGTCAGACATAAAGTAATTTTATAACTTATGCATCTAAATTGCTTTTGATGCTAAAGTGTTAAACTCATTGGTTATAGGAAACACAAATTAACAGCATCGACAAATTTTGAGACGGTTTTATGAGCAAAACTATTTTAAACGGAGAACCAATTAGAAATGCTTGGCAGAAAAAAGGAAATGGAAAGGGATGTAGGTTTAGAAGCCAAACAAAGACACAATAAATTTATTAAAACTAGTAGCTATGGTAAATTAAAGGCAATTTTAGATTGAAAATTACATTATGTTGAGGACCTGTAAGAAATGATTGACATGATAGACCTAACTGTAAAGAGATACAGGTTTTAAAAACTAAACAAAGACGCAATAAATACACTGGCCCTCAAATCTTTAAGAACGCTGGAAGCTACTTTTGTCCCATGCTCTTTGCTGGAGAAAGGAGTCCGCTTATGATTTGTGCCGTTTATCTTCTAAACAAAATTTTTTCTGGGGAAACACTTTTCAATTTCAGGAAGACCATTGAAAAGTAGCGTTTGACGTCAAAAAAATCAAGTCTCTACGGTCGCTAGGAAAGAAGTTATGATTTATTAAATACTGAATTTTTTTGATATTCTGTTGAAACATGCCCATCTCTTAGTACATCGTCTCAAAAAAATGTCTAAGATTTTCAATTTTCAAAAAATCCGTTTGCATTGCTTGGGACCATTGGAGGCTAGTATGTTAACTCTTAACATTTTTTGTTAATTAACTATTAATTTTTTTTATTCCACATTTCTCTGAAATTAATACTCACTTCAAATTCCCTGAATAAATAAATAAGATGAGCGAAAACGGAGCTGAGAGATCAACCTTTAAGGAGGCAGGGCTAGAGTTGAGCCGCGTAAAACATTTTTTGTAACTTTGTAACCCAATAAATAATTTCATAATCTGAGTGAGAGCGGAGCCAAAACATAATCTTCAGATCCTCAAGCAATCCCAGATAAAAGTTTTTTGGGAGCTAGAGTTAAAGTGCAGCCCAAAAAAAGGTTTTGAAAGCCTAGAAGTAAAAAACATTGAGAGCGGAACTCAAAAGAAAGGACAGCCTGGAAGCGGGGAGCGGAATCAGAAAAAAAAACGTCGATCATTGGGCGTGTATGAGCGTCAAGAGCCCAGCTGACTCAACAACACAAAAGTAAGGTCAAATTTATGCCCCAGGAAAAATCACACTACAGTAACTATTCCGACTGTTGACCCCCTACCTGACCTTCCAACGGCTAAGGGCAGTCGGTGAATCAATTTTGAACATAGAAGCCTTCAAAACAGCCAACAGTGATTTCCTCTTAACATTTTTTTTTGAATTTTATTAACAGCACTTCCTACGTTAGTTTCAGACAAATTGTCCGTCCGTTAAGTTGTCAATTTCACAAATAGTGGCTTTTGGTGATTACTTTTTAGTTAATTTTTTGGTAAAGATAAAAGCGCAACTTATTTCTGATTCCTGCAGTTTATAATGTAGCTGACGATTTTTGACAATTTACCACAACTCACGGTGGGATTTAACCCACACATTCTGGAAAAAATTGACTAAAAATAAAAATTCTCACTGGAATAGCTTCGGAGTAGGTTCTCGACTAAAATGTCAAATTTCTTAGACATTTTAGCGTAAACTGAACCAGAATAATTTGAGAGTTAAAATAATTAAATGATATTGAGAACCCTAAAATAAGAAAGAAGTAGACGGTCGCGCTAAAGAGATATAGGCTGCGTAAAATAGTTCAAAATTGGACAGTGGATCCTGTACCAATGTATATTTGCGTCCGAGCCTATTGGATCCACTTCAAAAACGGCTTCAAAAATTATTTATTTTCAGTATCTTTGGCACTTCAACTCTAAGAATTTTTGTTGATTTTTTAATTTATATTTTTGTATCTATATCCCCCCAATCCATTCAATCGAATATTCACATATCTTGACTGAAAAGGATCTACTCTTCCAATGTTTCAACGGATTGGATCATTTCATCAAACTCAAATGTTTCTGGTACCAATGTACATGGATTTGTTACATTTCTTCAAGTCTTCTTTAACAGATTCTAAATTATTTCTTTTTAATTGTAATGTCAGCATACTGCTGCCTGGGAAATATTGCATTGTTGCCAGTTCAAAGAATGTGTCGTGGATGAGTCTGTACTAAGTTATTGTCATCAAACTACTCTAAATCTTCCATATTGTACTACCTCTACCTTTGTGGAGAATTACGAAGTAGAAATTTTCTGAATAGCACTTATTACACTTAAAAAAGTCAAACAATGANAGTTCAAAGAATGTGTCGTGGATGAGTCTGTACTAAGTTATTGCCATCAAACTACTCTAAATCTTCCATATTGTACTACCTCTACCTTTGTGGAGAATTACGAAGTAGAAATTTTCTNAACAGATTCTAAATTATTTCTTTTTAATTGTAATGTCAGCATACTGCTGCCTGGGAAATATTGCATTGTTGCCATTTCAAAGAATGTGTCGTGGATGAGTCTGTACTAAGTTATTGTCATCAAACTACTCTAAATCTTCCATATTGTACTACCTCTACCTTTGTGGAGAATTACGAAGTAGAAATTTTCTNTCATCAAACTACTCTAAATCTTCCATATTGTACTACCTCTACCTTTGTGGAGAATTACGAAGTAGAAATTTTCTGAATAGCACTTATTACACTTAAAAAAGTCAAACAATGATTTAAAATTATTGTAGGTAACATATGAATTCGAAGTTAGAGGCTCCATGCAATAATAACTTGGCATAATTGGTTGCGTAAAATCAAAGCAAACTAAAGTTTAGTCAAGACATTATAAGACAGGTTTTGCACCTGGTGGGACAAATATTCAACGACAATAACGTGGCATTGTTTAAACATCTTAGATTTTTAGTTTGTCTCTAGCTTCTGCTAGCTAATTCTGCTTAGCTAATATATATGAATACCTGCAGAATTAAGAAATTTTTATCTTGGCGTGATTGGATTTTATTTATAAAACAGAGTATTTTCCAATCACAAACTAAACTCTTTCTGACAGTATACATATAATTTATTATAGAGCTATAATGAATTCTTGTTATAGTGAATCGAGTCTCTCGGTCCATTAAGCAAATCTGATATAACTAATTCGAAAGGCAAGATCAAGCGCAATTAAATGGATTTTGGGTAAAAATGGTGCCCCCTTGGAGAATTGGACTTATTACACATTGTGTGTAATATTTTGACATGGATTTTGGCCCAAAACATCGCCTTAATCGAAAGGGTCCTTTATTTAACCGTAATCTACTAGTTATATCCAGAGAAAATGAGGTGGCTTTGTATTCTCAGGGGCGGCGCGTCAACAATTACCTAGTTAAACAAGGCATCTCTGTAATAAGGTTCAATCACACCACAAAGTAGAAACCTAAAATATGATTACAAATGACAAAATTTTCACCTGCAGAAATTACAAAATTAAATTAAAGCAACAGTGAAATATCAACTATATCGGTTCTTTATCCCGAGCATCTATTTTGGCAACAAATTAACAAATTTAAAAACATGAAGCTCTAGTTGGAATAATTAGTATTCATGAATAATGGAAGAGATCAGGTTCCTACTGGAAAGCAAAGAAAAGTTCGAGTTTACAAATTTTTCTAGCAAAAATATAACACTAAATTCATGATTAGCTCTAAATTTAGTTATAGCCTGCTAAATTCTAAACTAAAGATTTGCCATACATTGGACAACTAATTATTACCATTAATTGAAATTAATAAGCGCGACGAGTTGGATAGTAAAATCAGTGCCATCCACCAAACTATTAGCCACTCAGGTCACATTTGACTTTCTCCTTGATTGATAGAAATTATGAGACAGTGCTATATAGTATTTATTATTCTTTAAACTATAACTTCAATGAGTAAATTTTCAAAATTTGGATAAGTTTTCAATCCTCCTAACTTGATGATTTTGTCACTGTTGTGTCCTTATAATTTACGAGAAGTCTCCGCAGAATTGGTTCAATTTATAAATTTATTCAAAGCATTCATAGGTTACTAAATGTTAAACAGGATGTGGAATCAAATTTCTTGTACTATTGAAAATTTAAACAGTATATTACTTTTGGCGTTGAAAGACATTTGCTCGAGAGTCAAGTTTCACAACAGTATTTAGAAATTAAACGAGAAAAGTTTATAANTGGCGTTGAAAGACATTTGCTCGAGAGTCAAGTTTCACAACAGTATTTAGAAATTAAACGAGAAAAGTTTATAAAGTTCAACTTCCTTATATTAACAATTTTCGACCTTGGAATTAGTATATATTTTCACTTGGTCGCCACACCAGCNAAGTTCAACTTCCTTATATTAACAATTTTCGACCTTGGAATTAGTATATATTTTCACTTGGTCGCCACACCAGCAATATGAGGGGACATTAAAGTGTGGCTCCCGTACTCATGAAGTCTAACTGAAAATTTCCATTTCATTAAACGTGAGAAACAATTACAATTGTCAATTTCTTTTTCAATATTCTTAAATGAACATCCTGCAAAAATTTTTTTCCATAAACCAATCAGAGAAACAAAATATTGTATGAAGTATGTGAAGGTGTAGTTATGATCCAAAACGTGTTCCATGAAGTAATACTTTCCTCCCTGTTGGCAATAAAGATAATCAATAAATATTACAGCACAACTGTTGGAAATTATATCTTACTGGTTTCAAAACTCGACTGATTTCCTTTAAAACCATGTTGACATTTATCACACTGCAATGTACTTGCATCGCTATCACAAGATCTATGGTTCCTGATTGAATACAACTCATGTCTTCACCATAGATAGGAAATAAATTTGCCAAGTGAATGTTAGGATACTTCAAAAAACATGAAAAACGTATGAAAAGTGTATTTACGATTTCAAAAATTTGTGTTAATTACCTTCTCCAAATTCTTTCTTAGGGCTGGTTCAAAGTACTTGTTTGGGTCTACAGCAATTAGAGTACAATTCAACGGGTAATACTCGAAATTTACTCCTAAATAATAGCTCTTTGTAAATTTTCTCTACCGTACACAAAAAGAATCTAGTTCATTGTTCTACCTTCTCCGATCCCGATCTCTAATATATTTACACCTCGCTGCAGTTTTAAATCTTGAAAAAGTATTTGTTTTTCAGCATGTGAGCATTGATGATGTCTTTTCGAAAAGTTCGGATAAATAACTTCTGCGAACTTCCTAAGAAATAATGATAGATGGAATTAAACATCTTAATCAGATCGTATATTTGAGTAACAGTAAACGCAAGGTATGGTATCCGTTTCTGTAGGGTTGGGGTTCCTGTTAGTTTAGACGATGGATGTCCATATAACTTTTGCAGAATGAGTCAGGCTAAACCAACCTTAAGTATGCTTAAATAGAAAGTGCTTTCCAGCCTTAAGGGGTCACAATTTTGAAATTCAGCATTTGTTATACTCCCATTCCTGTTTGGTTTAACTCTCTTCTAAAATTCAACCCTTTTTGTCGTGTATTATTTCTATTCAGTGTTTGGTTTGCCGCCTGAAATCTAGAACTGGCAGTTTATCAACCTCTAATCAAGCGAAGCTGATGTTTCTTGGCCAACAGTCACATTAATTGTTGCCTCAATCAAAGTATTTTCTATACTACTTCACGTCTTTGCAACTCGCAGCAAGAATGCCCAAAATTGCTCTTTAGGCTTACCTTTATCTAATTATCCTACCTCTTTAAGGCTTCGTCTATCTGGTTTCATTTAAGGTTTCGCCTATCTGGTTTCATGCGAATCCTCCAGCAGATTGCTTTAATTTCCAATATTTCTACCTTTGCCTATTTCTATTTCTCAACGTCATACTCATAATGTTACACCAGATAGATGCTTCAAACGGACGAAAAATTTTCCAGCTATCAAAATTTGTTAATTTTCTATCTTGTTGCCCATGACGCTTTCTCCTTATCTTACTTCCGGTTATCATTTGGATACTCTATCTTCTAGGGTACTATATTGGAGGTCAGAATTTACTACGCATGGTGAAATCTTGCTAACTATAAACACACATCTTTATAAAAAATTTAGAGTTGTGAACCGTACAAAACTTGGGGTATCCCCAAATTCCGTTTAATGAAAATTTAGTGTTGGATTTAGATAATTCAGTCTTTAGGTTAGACCAGTGTTCGCCAAATCCCCACTTTTGACACTTGTCCCCGGGGGAATAATGATTCCGGGAATTTGTGGGGATTATGGAGTTTTTGGGGATACCTGGAAACTAAAAATAGTAATAATGCGCCAAAATCAAATTTGTTGCGGAAATTCAAATTTGTTGTCTTGTCGATGTTAATTCATATTTTTAGGTTTGGATTCATTCTAATTTGAAGTAGTTTCTTTTATTATTGTGTATTCCAGTTTTGACTGAAACATACCTTCAGATTAATAAATTATTGTTTTATTAATACACTTTCGATTTTAAATTTTATACTACTTATTAAAATGTCAGAATTAGGAAAAAGAAAGAAATCTACTATATAATAACAGAAACAACAAAGCTTCCGAAAAAAAGGTTGGCAAATCTTGCATGTGTCAGTGGCTCATATTCCTGGCTGGATCATATCGTAATTCTTGCTTTCTATTTCTTTAGACAAAACGCGGATTCTTCAATAAAATTATTACATTATTTATTTTATCTTTTTTTTTATAAAAAACTTAAAGTTTTCCGCCTATTTTTAATTCCCCCATTAATCCCCAGGGGATTTGAAAATTTCTCCCCCGTGATCCCCAGGTTTCTCCACTCCCAAATTCCCAGGTTCCCCCACTTCCAAATCCCCAGGTTCCCCCACTTCCAAATCCCCAGATCCCCTGGGGAATAGCGAACACTGAGTTAGACGTTGCTATCAAAAATTGTGAAAAAATAGGTATTGTGCAAATAAACTTTGCCAAAAATTTTGCAATTAATATTTTCACCAATGCGATTTTCCTCCAAACTTGATGAAATGATACAACGAAGCCTTTTGTGGTTGAACAGCTAGAAGTTGTTAAATATTAAATAATTTCTATGTACGAGCCATCAACGTTTGAAACAGTTATGTCCAATCTAATAAAGGTAAATTTCAACAATCACTAAGAAAATTTAAAGAAGTATTGAATTGGGTAAAACTCAGTAGAATCGACATTTACACAACTAACTAACGAATAACTGAATTACGAATAGTTAACTAAATGACCCTATCTCGTTCAAACACCAAATGAATCGATTGAGCTCATAAATTGTAAACCTTTAACGTGCCGAGTGGCACATTAAAACACTCATAGTTTTAAGTATTTAGGCCTACATTAGTAGGCGTGTCAGCTCAACTTAACATTGTAACTAATGATGACCTAGACACGGAAATAAAATTTCAAAAAAAAATTCAGAAAGGACGACTGTTTGAATCCAGAAACGAGTAATTGACATCCAGTAATTTGAACAATACAGCAGGGCCCGTTACACTAGAAGTAGCAGCCCGCTGCTTCATCTAGCGTACACTAGATCTAGCAGCGGGCTGCTAGATTTAGCAGCTCAGCCTCTAGATGTAGGGGCTGAGCTGCTAAATCTAGCAGCAGCTGCTAGATCTAGCGTCTTGGTGTTGCTAGATCTAGCAGCACTAAACTTATTTTCAAAAGCTTGAACATATATCTTTTTGACGAGTTTAATTACTATTTATAATCGATAGTAAATCAAATTTAGCAACTTTTCACCGCAGCCTTCCCTCGAGTTCTGTCAGCCCTCCCGTGGGTTCCCGCAGCCCTTCCGTAAGTTTCCGCACCCCTCCAGTGGGTTCCCGCAGCCCTCTCGTAAGTTTCCGCACCCCTCCCGTGGGTTCCCGCAGCCCTCCCGTGGGTTCCCGCATCCCCTTTCCGGGTTCCCGCAGCCCTCCAATTGGTTCCCGCATCTCTCCCGTAGGTTCCCATAGAAATAAGATGTTCCTCGCTGCCATCGTTTTCTTTAACGCAGCCTTTCCTTGGGTTTCCGCAGCCATCCCGTGGGTTCCCGCAGCCCTCCCGTGAGTTCCCGCAGCCCTCCCGTGGGTTCCCGCAGCCCTCCCGAGGGTTCCCGCAGCTCTCCCGTGGGTTCTTGCAACATCTAAAAGCCTGATATTACAAAAGTAATATCAGTCAGCCAGCTGGTGTGCTCAAATGGGACCGGTACTGAGAGCGTCGTCCATTCCTAGTTAAGAATTTCACCATTTGAAGTAAATTCCAGAGTTCGAAGAAAATATCAAGTCCGTATATATCACGATATATATCAAGATATATATCATGATATTTATTTTGGAAAATATGATATTTTTTATATTTTAATTAAACAACAGTTTTTGAATTAGAGACCACTCATGAAGCCACAGGCGTAGGTGTAAAGCATGCATGGCGTAAAATTGCAGTATTGTTCAAGCGAATGAATGAAAGGAATTCAACCTGTGATATCTTGTTTTATATATTTTATTCCCAAGCAGGATTAATTTGGTTGGTAGTCAGTCCCTAATCGGGTGATTAAAAATGTCTTGATTTGGGTTTGAATCAGTGTTCGCCAAATCCCCACTTTTGACACTTGTCCCCCGGGGGAATGGGGATTTGTGGGGATTATGGGGGTTATGGGGTTTCTGGGGATACCGGGAGACTAAAAATAGTAATAATGCGCCAAATTCAAATTTGTTTCGGAAATTCAAATTTGATGTCTAGTCGATTTTAATTCATACTTTTAGTTTGGATTGATTCGAATTTAAAGTAGTTTTGATTATTATTGTGTACTCCAGTTTTGACTGAAACATACCGTCAGATTAGTAATTTATTGCTTAATTACTAAACTTTCAGTGATACCTTTTATACTAATTAAAATGTCAGAAGTAGGAGGAAGAAAGAAATCTACCAGGGTAGGTGAAGTCCAACAGAAACAAACCTTCCGCAAAAAAGTAGGCAAATGTTCCATGTGTCAATGGCTCATCTTTCTGGCTCTGGATAACATTGTAATTCTTGCTTTTTATTTCTTTAGACAAAACGCGGATTCTTCAATAAAATTATTACACTATTTTACCTTTTTTTTTATAAAAATTTAAAGTTTTTCGCTTTTTTTTTCATAAAAATTTAAAGTTTTCCGCCGTTTTTTTTTATACAAATTTAAAGTTTTCCGCCTATTTTTAATTCCCCCATTAATCCCCAGGAAATTTGAAATCTTCTCCCCCGGGATCCCCAGGTTTCCCCACCCCCAAATCCCCAGTTCCCCTGGGGGATGGCGAACACTGGTTTCAATTGACCCTAGCATGTGAATTGTGTTAAAAATATAAAATGCGTGAAAATAACAAAAATATCAAAAACATCAAAAATATTAAAAATATCTGACATATATCAAAATATCCGATATTTTCGAACTCTGATAAATTCTGACCTCCTAATTGATGCTCATGTCCCAATCTTAACCGAATTTTCCACTTCAGTAGCTCTGACGACACTATTTTTTCTGTACAGTGTCCATCTTAATATTATTAACACTCTTCCACAGCGCACAACTTTTTAGCGCGACCGGCTAATTTTATGATATTTTAGCGTTTGGATCATCGGTTTATTATTTCAACTTTCAAATTATTTCTGACACAGTTCAGTCTAAAATTCTTAAGAAATTTGACATTTTGGTAGAAAACTTTATCCGAAGTTTTTCCCAACTGTACTATAAATCGTCAAAATCAGAAATTGTTTGGGATTTAATATTAAAAAAACGTTCAACCAAAAAAGTAATCACAAAAGCCATTACTGGTATAATTCACAATTTGACAAATAAAAAGAACTCCAAAAGTCATGCGAAAATTGCCGAGCGTCAATGTGTCCACGACTATCATAGGAGCGGAAATTGTTGGACGTATAAATGCCTCCTAACGTTCAAAATTGGCTCACAAACTGTGGTACACTTTAAGAAGGTCATCTAGGGATGTAAAATGTCGAATTACGTAGTTAAACTGGATGAGGCACATATGCTCGTAGATAATTGTAACTGAGATTGCAAAAAATGTTATGAAAATGAAAAGATGGGAGAGTCCATCCTGTGCCCATCTATGGCTGGGTGATTCCAATTTTGATAGAAAGTGTCAATCTCAACAGAAAAGTAGAAAACAACTCATTAAAAAAGAGTCATTGAATGAGTCACAGACAAAGACAAGCAGGAGTGAATGAGTCATTCAAGTCTTATTTGGGTCAAAAATAATCCAAAATCACAATTTTTGGCTTAAAAAAATTTGTACTTGAAAAATTAAACAAAACAATTTTACAAACAAAAAATTAGAATCGCGTAAGAACGTGCTAAAACGGATTTCTAAGCGAAAAAAAAAGGAAAAAAAAAAAAATTTTTCCAAAAAAAACTGAAAGTTATCTTGCACCTATAAGTGCAACGTAAATTGACCTGACCTTTGACCTGACCTTTGACCTGACTTTTGACCTGAATGGGTTACCACAAAGAAAATTGTTATTTGGAAAAGTTGTTCAGTTTTTCACTCTGAGCAACTTTTATAGAAGAATTTTGTTGGGTTATAGTCGAACCCAAAATCAAAATTATGGGCTTACAAAAAAATTTTCAAGTTCTGTACTTCACAATTTTTTTCAAAAAATTTTCAGAATCGCTTCAGAATGTCCTGAAACGGATTGAAAAAGCGAGAATAAAAATTTTTCAAAAAAAACTTGGTAATTTTTTGCCCATGATTCAACCAAAATATTGTTCACCTGCTGATGCCAAACAACATTTGTAGTAGTCATTTTATACGTTTTCACAAATGATCTGACATTTGACCATAAGAGGTCACAGAGAAAAATGTCATTGGGAAAAGTTTGTCACTGAATCATTCTAAGCAACATTTGTAGAGGTCAATTGGTCGCTCAAGAGGCATGCATAGCACAGATCCGAAATTTTTCTAACTTTTTTTTGAGGCCCCTTTGTGAACTAAAGCGGCCTCAAAAACTTAGAAAAATTTCGTCCAACCCATTTGGGAAGCATCAAACAAAAAAATTTTTTTTTTCAAAACATATTTTTTCTGGATTTTTGCATTTCTCCATGAATCATAGCATTTGAAGACTTTCGAGACAGTTTTTCCAAAAACAAATTTTTTCAACATATTTTCGAAATTTTTTTCTTTTTTTTTGGAAAAACTGTTTGATAAGTTTTCAAATGTCATGATTCATGGAGAAATACAAAAATCCAGAAAATAAAGTTTTTGACATCATATGTTATCAACTATCCTGATGGTTGTGAAGCCATTTGTTGACCACAATTTATAAGCTAAACGCATTTGTGAACTCGAATGCATTAGTGCTCCATCACGTTTAAAAGAAAACCGGCAATTCTTAAAGCAAAAATCCCCAAACAGTCCGAATTACTGATTTCTCGCTTTTTTTGCGGATTATGGTATTCTTGTTTATTATTTATCTTCTAATTAAACAACCACATTTTTTAAACAAAAATGTAGCAGAGATCCGTTGCCAAGTTTAAGTCCTGAACAACTTTTCTGCGCAACGCAAAAGCTGTAAAGTTGAATTTTTATTTTTGCAAATCTTTTCGCGTTGCGCAGAAAAGTTGTTCAGAACTTAAATGACAAACGGTAATTATATTGTTGGTGGAAACTTAACTACTTTTATCATTCCTGTGATCGACATTTGGGATCCCCCATAAATAAAACTGTTGAATGGTTGGAAGTCAGAGTCATCACTGTTGGAGTTGACTCCCAGACTTGTGAGCCATGACTCTTTTCCAGCATGCGTAAATCACAATATCGAACTTAGTTTCTTAATTATTTCTCAAGGCTGGAAAATTAAATTTAGATGGAATATTCAATATTTATAAAAAATTCTCCTACACGATTTTCCAAATTTTAGATTATGTGAGTCAAAGTAGTCATGATTCTGACTCAGAGTCCACTCTCACAGGTTAGAATCAGTCGATCATGACTCCCAGGCACACGTGGGCACCTTCCTTGCCCTCCTCAGCTACTAGTGCCATATTGCCCTCCTGCCCTCCCCAGCTACTAGTGCCCTCCTGCCTTCCTACCCTCCTCAGCTATAGTGCCCTCTCCAGCTGCTAGTGCCCTCCTGCTTTCCGGGCCTCAGCTACTAGAGCCCGCCTGCGTTCCCCAGCTACAGCTATTTCCAATACACCCCGAGCGTACACCAATGCAGCAACTTCAAACAAAAGAGCCCAGAATATTCTTCTCTTAAGAGGGTGAGCGCGACCACGAGCACAGCTCAAAGTCAAACGACGAGCTCTGCTTCTGATTAAGTATCCTTAAGAAACAGCACACGGTAATAAACATTAAACAAGTTAGACTAAAAGTTTTTCTTGTTTATCGGATTCGGTTCTGACAAATTTCACCTGTAAAGTAAGAAACACACTCCAAAAATGGGCATCACACTTCACTGTACTATCGCAGAGCGTTTGATAATTTATCCTTGATTTTAATCTTAACAATTTGGTTTGGCCTTTTTCCGCACTGTGACTTGAATTGAAATCCCCACCTTTCTCAGTTCCTAGTGCTATCCTGTTGCCTTCCTGCCCTCTTTAGTTTTCAGTGCCTTCCTGCACTCTTCAGCTACTATTGCCCTCCTAACCTACTACTGCTCTCCTCAGTTCTTAGTGCCCTCCACCTTCCTGTCGTCCGGCACTCCTCAGTTCTTATTGACCTCCTAACTTCCTGGCCTCCGCCTACCTACCCTCCTCCAAAACTGCCGCCCTCCTGCCGTCATAGGGCAGAAAGGCGGAGGGCACTAGCAACTGAGGAGGGTAGTAGCAGCTAAGAAGGGCAGGAGGGCAATATATGTTCCCAGGGTCGGCGACTGATTCATTACAAGCTGAGAGTCATGGAGAACACTAGTCCAAAATGCAGTTCCTAGTTTACATTTTCGAAATGCTCAAATGATGCCCAAGTCTGAAGGTGGGATGAAATATTCATACATTTTATTTATGTATCCCAAATATTGGTCAGAGGATTAATAAAAAATGTTAAGTTTTCACCAACAATAATTACCATAGATGGGCACGGGATGGGCCCCCCACCCCTCCGCCCTCCAGTCAGCAAAGACCCCTCCACCCCTCCACCTCTCCACCACTCCAAGCTAAATTGACCCCTCCACCCCTTTAAGCTAAATTGACCCTCCACCCCTCCAAGCTGAATTGACCCCTCCACCTCTCCAAGCTAATTTTTTACTTCGACCCCTCCTCCCTCCATTCAGCAAAGACCACTTCAAGGTAAGTTGACCCCTCCACCTTCCAGTCCACTCAGCAAAGAACTATCCGCGTCCGCCTAAAAAGCTCCTATACTGGATTCCATCCATCCCGCAATAATTTTCGGTTAATTTCTAATCGATTCCCTTTTCATTTTAGTATTATTCTGTTGTTGTGACTAAATAAGTTTACTTTATTAAATATTGAATACACCGAAACACAACCAAAACAAAATAAATGGATTGTACAAGAATTAGGGGTTTAAATTGGTTCTATTGCTCTATAAAAAGACTCCAGCCTTTCGTCCTCCGTTGAACATAAGAACCCTCCACGGATAATAATACACCTCCACCCCTCCAGATAAACTTTAGCCCTCCACCCCTACAGCCCTCCGCCCTCCACCGAGCAGAATTGCCCTCCACCCCTCCGGCCTGATTTTACTTCACCCCTTCAGCCCTCCGCCCTCCACCAAAAATGTACCCCTCCGCCCTCTGCGGAGGGACATCCTCGGAGGGGGCCCATGTATGATAATTACCATCTGGTGTAAATTTAATCTGTAGGATAATATGAATCTAATTACCTCAGTCCTTTTTGTTTAGCGACAAAATTGCCGAATCGGAATACGTGATATACATGTTCCAAATAGAGTCGGAAGCATGTAGCGAAAAAATGTACATTCTTTGTAATACTTTTGATCATTCTTGTAATAAATAACTGACAGAAATCATTGAGTAAACTTAGCAATCTTATCGGGCCCTCTGAATTTAAATTGTAGAAGACAGATGTGATGTGGGAGGTATTACGAGATATTAGAGAGATTTAAATATTAGGTTTAAGTATGAATCGAACCCTTTTATGAGATTGATGCCAAGAATCAGTGACGTCGAAAGACTTTCTCTATCCTCTAGACTTAAGGGCTGGACTTAGGTACACCACTTGAGTGAGTGTTTGGGTTGACTCGACTTGAGTAATTCTTTGAGAGGAGAGTTGGTATTCAAGAACGAGTTTTTTACATTGATGTGGCATGGGCGTTTGGAGTTGAGATTCGAAGCAGCTTTCACCACACTCCAATTTAGACTCCAAATCACTCACAAATCAGTCACTTGAGTTTGAGTGGCTTACTTAAATTCGACCCTTAGTCCGTCTCCCAAAAACTCAATTCCAGACCTAGTTCCCTCTCACTTTAGATCTGAGATTAAGTCCAAACCAAGACTTTTTTTCAGTTTATAAAAATTTAAGTTTTAGTTTCATTTATCTTGGGATACCCGCGGTTTGTCCCCAACAATTTTTATAAAGATTCGACTGTTCCCATGTACTTTTGGGTGCTGAGTACAATGGTGAATTTTAAATTTCAAACTGAAACTTGCTTCTGCTAGAAATATGAGTTTTAAGTTTTCATATTTGCGTTAAGTATTATGAAAAATGCTGGTCATTTCAGCTAGTTGGTGTGGAGTTGGGGTATGGGTGTAGGAGTGCGAAAGTGGAGTCTTGGGTTCGATTCCTACTTGTTATTTTTTTTTTCTTCTAAATTTTCCGTCTTTATCCATCTGAACAACAATACTGTTTTAAATCCCAAAACTTGTTCAGTATAATTGCTCTGATAAAAATTACTGAATTTATAAAGTAATTCCTCAATTTCTTTTCTACAAATCTTCAGTTTACAACTTTGTATAAAAATTCAAGATTTGTAAAAAAGAATGTGGGGAATTACTTTATAAATTCAGTAATTTTTATCAGAGCAATTATACTGAACAAGTATTGGGATTTATTACAGTATAGTTGTTCAGATGGATAAAGACAAAAAATTTAGAAGAAGAAAAAAAGATAGGGAAAAAAATAACAAGTAGGAATCTAACCCAAGACTGCACTTTCGCACTCCTACACCCATACCCCAACTCCACACCAACTAGTTGAAGTGACCGGCATTTTTTATAATACTTAACACAAATATGAAAACTTAAAACGCATATTTCTAGCAGAAGCAAGTTTCAGTTTGAAATTTAAAATTCACCATCGTACTCAGCACTCAAAAGTACATGGGAACAGTCGAATCTTTATAAAAATTGTTGGGGACAAAGCGCGGGTATCCCTCTTTAGTATTAAACTTACAGTATCATGCAGAATATGTAAGAAATTTTTTACTATGCAATTTGCCAGTGAATCAAAATTCTTACATAATCTGTTTGTTAGTGTAGGTAAAGTTCAAATGTACTCAAAGTTATAAACAATAAAAACAAAAATTTAAAACACAATTAGTTTACCTGCTCGGATAAGCAATTCTGAGAAGAAGAATACACTCTGTTTGCTTCTGTTTCACTCACTTTGGTCCCTCGACAATAATTAATCACGTTATCTAAATATTCTCCTAGTATTTTTACCAGATCATTCTTATGAAACCGGAAGTTGAGCGAACAGCCCTCGTCATCTAAAGTATTAAGATTGAAACGAGTTTTTTTTTTTAATTTTAAGATCGTTGCATCCACGCCATATGTTGGTCTGGACATAATATTTAAACCTCTTAAATTATAAGAAACTCAAACTCAAACCGAGAGTATGAAAGTCGAAAAAATTGGATCGGTTCAGACCTACATCTAATATTTAAATTCCTCTATTCTAGCATTTAGTCATCACATCACAGATAGATGAAGGTTAACAAAAAGTGAATATATCATCAATCGGATTGCATAATTGCGAATAACTTCGAAGCTCCGGATAATGAATTTCCAAATTAATGCGCAATTTATTTGTCTCACTTAATAAAATCTGTTAAAGCAAAATATTTTGTTTGGATTGCACCAAAAAAGGGTAACCAATTCTCCCATTAGATCCTCCTAAAAAAATTTCGTGCCTGTGTTAGGCATATCTCTTGAGCGAACAATTGGCCTCTACAATTGTTGCTTAGAATGATTCACTGTCTAACTTTCCCTAATGACATATTTTAATGTGGTGATCTCTTGAGGTCAAAGGTCATGTCAATTGTGAAAACGTATAAAATTACCTCCACAAATGATTTTTGGCATCACCAGTTGAACATTTCTTAGTACAATTTTTCTCTTCGGTGACCTTAAGTGGTCTTGGGTCATGAACAGAGAGCGGATACTTACTTATCTATTTCTTTTTGGGTATTGCACCTACACATCTGTAACTTTGTATCTTTCCGATCTGTGAAATTGTGGGGATTTGAGCATAAGACTCAATCCCCACTACTGTACTCATAAATGAGACAGTAGACTCCTTACCTGGCAATGAATGACCAATAAGGAGAGTTCGGAGTTGTATTGCGTTTGAGAACAGGATTGCCCAACTAGGCTCTGTAGCACAAATGGTTAGTGCGTTGGGTCCGGAATACTCAAGACGTTGGATCATACCCCACCAGAGACCAAATTTTTGTGGCAATCCCTGTCTCAAACTCAAAGTGGCGGGTCAGCCCCGCCACA